>JALPQI010022330.1:0-18839 GCA_025490895.1 Thaumatotibia leucotreta
GTCTGAAAAATGTGTCCCCCCCCCCCCTCTATTTTTGAAACTACGCGATATAAAATTCTAAAAAAAATATATGTTATGCACATTAATAAACTCTATCAACGATTTTTAGTTTGATTCAATTATCTCCTAAAGTTTTTGAGGTAAGTTGATTTAACTGTATTTTTTTAATAATAAATTGATAATGGTACGGAACCCTTTGCGCGCGAGTCCGACTCGCACTTGGCCGGTTTTTTTTATTTATACCTAATCTAAAAAAGGAAGTATCTCTAAATAATCATTGACCGAAAAAGAATCTTATGTCCAAGATTACCTTATGAGTTAAGGTTAGGTTTAACGTGGCATACACAATAGTAGATTTAACTCATTCCGATGCATTTCAAAAATAAATGTGAGTCTTTACTATAAAACTTCAAAGTATGATATCTCGACTCAGATATAATTTAGCTATATGCACTCCATAATAAAATAAGTTTATTTTAAATCGCTCTTTTCAAATTTACCACTTTCATGACTGGCCGCCAAAATTTAAAAACGACGCCAACTTTACCCAAACCCCTTTAAACGTTAGCAATTTATCGTTACATGCGTCAGTACGGGCTATGTCCGAAACGTCAGGGTCATAACAATATTTAACGCCAAATTTACGCGATGCAGCCGTTTGTCGATTAAAAATGTAGTGTTACTTTTTACTTTTGAAACAATAAACATAACGTAAGAAAAATGGTGTAGGTAATTTTCTTCACAATAAAATGGTACCTAACTTACTCTGCCTTTTTTCAAACTCTAATGTCAATCATAAACTTATACGTATGTCATATTTATTAGGCACTAAAGAAAAATAGAAAACGATTAAAACACAAAATATTAAAAAAAAACAATTTGTGCCCGGGCACATGGAAAGTCTCGACTCTCAAAATATACCTTATAAGTCTTGAATAAAGACCATTTTAAAAACCGTGACAACGTACATTTTCGTGTGCACTGACACGTTTTATTTTTTCCACAACATAATAAGTTAAATCAAAATGGGTCAAGTTTCTCAACTCAGGCGACAATCATATAAAATCTGATTGACGCAAAATACACAGACTGCATTACACCAAACATATTTTCCCTCTCAAAATAGGTTGACGACCTCTTTATAGGTCTGAGGCGCGAATAGGGGTTGCGGTCGTTGAACCTAATTTGGCGTACTGATTGAATGCGTCCAGGGACCGTCAACCTATGTTAGTTCTGACTTGGTGACATTAGTTCCTTGGTTCGTTAATGAAGGTAATTAGTTTGTTTCGTACTAATTCTTTGTTTTTATGGAATTAGAATCATTATCATCAGCCTATGACAGTCCACTGCTGGCCTACGCCTCTCCTATTAACAATGCGTATAGACGCATTAGGAGGTAAATGCCCATAATCGCCACGCTGGGCAAGCGGATTGGCGATCGGAGTAATGTGTCCACTATGATGTCGCTGCTTCCCATCATCAATCTTTTAACAAATAGTGGTCAGTGACACTTCAATCCCTTAGTCGACTCTTAAGGCCCATTTAGATTATGCAAGTTTCTTGTACAAGAAAAGGGAATTATTGCATTACAATCCTTGCCTTTCAATAATTGTATTCAATAATTGAACCAAAGTGTTTACACCTGAGCAATTATCAAAAACTTGCATACAATTATTGAATGCAATAATTGCCCGAAAATTATTTCTACCCCCATTCGTTTACATTGATGACATTATTGCACGGAATTCATTGCATACAAGTATTGATAAATCTAAACCCTTTAGTTGTACAATAAATAACGTATTGCTGCAATTATTGCACGTATTCGCCGCCGCATATTTTCGTTCAATATTGAAAGTTGGTGGTTAGTGATTTTTTGTTATTTTCTGTTGTGTCTTAAGAAATATGAGCAAAAACATGTTTAAATTTGGCTCTCCGGATACGATAAAATTTATAGAAATAGGTATACCAATATCATGAATGCCTGTGGGATACGGAAAATATTCACTATAAAAATCGAGATGCCCGCGATGCTGCACTAAAATCATTTTGAATCGAATTTGGATACATAAAGAGAAAAAAAATACTGTTTTCCAAACATAGTATACAATCATTTCGTTATTTTCTTTAACATATATTATTACCTGTATTAAATCTTCTAATACAGAATAAATCGCATTTAGTACTTCGACTAAAAAGGTACTAATGGTACATTTAGGTCCTCTAAACAATTGAGCTAGGGTGCCGTATGAATCTCCGGTACCCAAATAATTTCAAGTTTAATACGAGCTGGAATAGCATTACGAAATACGAAGCACTGTATTCTGTTTTTGGATTAAAGCACATATTTTTTCAAGCAAATAATAGAACTGAGCTCTGCTCACTTCATGTTGTAATACCGTTGTTAATATCGCAGCAACTTTGAACACCCCTTCACGCACAAAATCCCTCTTTGAAATGATATATATTGAACAGCAATTGTTGCATACCATAAACTATTGACCTCTGTTTACACCTATGCTAGTATTGTATTCGAGTTGCTTTCAATATTCAAGAATATCACGTTAGGTTTAGACTAAGCAATTTTTTATTGCCTTAATTTTATTGTATGGAATGTGCAAGAAAGTGGTATAGTGTAAATGGGCCTTTACGACACCCGACGGAGGAGTTGGGATGGTGACAAATGTATTCTTATACTGCCATCGCCATACGGCTTACTGCCGTCACCACTCACCACACGGGAATTAGAATAAAAGTGGCAAAACTTTTTGTTTTTAATTTTAGTTACTTTATTTTCAAAATACAATTGTATTCGTAAATTAAATTTAACTAACCTATATCTAAAATTGTACCTAGCTGGCGCCATTTTCTCGCTGTATAGCAATGCTGATGCAACATTGACGTGATTTATTTTAATTTTAGAATAGTAGGTACATTACGACACAAGTGCGAAAAATATGAAATTCGAAACGAGCGGCGATGTTCGAATCGACACGAGTTACGAATTTCGTTTTTGCACGTGTCTCGTACGACGTTTTTTAGTACAGATGTCCATCCGAAGTTTCAAACCTGACGTAAAATGACACACTTCTCGCACTAGAGCCTAAAAAAGGCACCATCTGTACTAAAACAGTACATTACGACACAAGTGCGAAAAACACTTTGTTTTTGCACGTATCTCGTACCACGTTTTTTAGTACAGATGGCCCTCCGAAGTTTTGGACCTGACATAAAATGACCCATTTCTCGCACTAGAGCCTACAAAGTACACCATCTGTACTAAAAAAAATATTTTAAAAGACAAGTATGTAAGGAAGGTGGAAGTACCAGTACGTCACATGTTAACAGAGAATATTTATTTGAATCACGATATGTTGCTCATATACAATCCACATAAAGTATTGTCATGTGTTTTGGGAGAGGAGTTTGTAAGTTTTGTTAAATTGTATTTATTTTAAAGGGAGACAATATCAACATTTTTCGAAATTGTAAATTTTCTTAGTCAACTCCATTTTACGAGTAAGTGTCAGGCTTTTCCTGGCAGTCCCAGTAGATGGCACCTCAGTACAATTTGAATGACACATATTGGGACATTGCAAATATTAACATGCAGTCCTAATAAATGTCAGCTTTGTTTAAAATTAGCAAATACAATAAAACAAACAAACCCAATACAGTTGGGTATAGGTTTAATTTTTTTTGGCTTTCGTTGTAGTTCAGCAGGTAATTCTAGTGATTAATAGTCACTTAATTACTACTTTATACATATACGTATAAATAGCAAAGCATTTTTAGTGTTTGGTATTCTCTAGAAATGCCTTCAGTATTAAATTTTTTCGTTCATAATATATACATAATAGCTAGGAATGTACGAGTAAGAGAATTTAAGTTACCATGTTTAATAGGTATATCATTTTGTAGAATTTATTTTAATTTTTAATAAGCCAATAATGTGTAAGTATTTATAATTAATACAAATAAGTAAGTCTATTCTAAGTAAAAGGTATAATCGATCGGTGGGATCAAAAGCTACCTGAGGTAGGTACAGTCAACAAATAATGTGGTCTATAACTTTTCGACTTTATTACTGCTGAATAGAATTGAAAAGGGGTAGACCACATTTTTTGTTGACTGTACCGTACCTACTACACGTTAGCCAATTAATGTAAATGTATTATTTATGAAGTAAAATTATGAAAACGGATGAACTCGCGTATATTAACAAATTTTAACTTCATTCCGACGTTTCGAACACTTTACAGGGTTCGTGGTCTGTTGTCTGGAGGAAATTTGATAGATCTACCTCCTAAAATATACTAAACCACACACAATCAATTTTAAGGGTGGATGTACATATTAAAATTGCAAATTAAGCTAGTTATTCATTACAATACCATTCCATTTTTAATTTATTTCATTACATTTCATGTATAATCCTCGCGGTAACCGAAGAAAAATTATGTATTATTTATGTTTTACTGTAATTGCATTTAAGCTTTCATCAGATGTCTCACGAAATACCGACAACATCGTCAACTGCTGATGGTGCCTCGTAGAGAGGCGAAGCACGTGTTGAGTTTAGTATTGGTGGTGGTTCGTTATACTCGTAGTTATTTCCGTACTTATTTTGTGGCAAGTATTAAAGCGGGTTACACTAATTCACCTATACCTACGTATCGCGGAATACATCATTAATATTTCATTCATCATCAGCCTATGATAGTCCACTGCTGCACGTAGGCCTCTCCTATTAACTATGCGTATAGACGCATTAGGAGGTAAATGCCCATAATCGCCACGCTGGACAAGCGGACTGGCGATCGCAGTAATGTGTCCACTGTGATGACGCTGCTGCCCATCATCAATCTTTTATCAAATAATGGTCAGTCTGCCGTCACCAAACGGCTAATCGCGAAACTTTTGTCAGACACATACTTTCATAAAAATTAATATGTGGATTATAGACAAATTATTGACTTACGAGGAAAAAAGGTACTGTGCGTGTCTATGCTGATTGGAATAGACAGCAAAATGCCAGAAGATGCAAATGTGTCGCGGAGACAAAACTGGCATTATGCCGCCATAAACTCTGTCACTGCGCAGTGATTTAGATTGGATGGTAAACGTCACAGGAGGCAGCGGGTAAGCGCACCCGCTCCTCCTCCCGCTCATTTTAAGGTGCATTCAGACCAAAACGATATTCTAACCCCTTACTTTACGAAAGTCAATCGTTACACAAAACGTGATTCGTTGATTTCGTAGAGTGGGGGATAGAATAGCGAATGCTCGTTTGGTTTGAATGCGCCTTTAGAGGCGATATCAGAATGTGACAGATTTACCGCATTACTTAATATAAAATAAGGTGGGTCGCGGCCCATTTGGCTAATTTTCAAGAACTTATGATTATGAGAAATAAATATCATTGGACGTTATATTTATTTACCTAATTTTGTGGTAAGCTAAATCGAGCCAGTGTTGTGGATACTAAGTTACGCTAATACATACGTTATACATAGGTATACAAAAATACAAACACATCTCTTGCTATTATTATTAGGTATACATATTTCAATTTATTTCATATCAACTTTATGTTTTAGTTTTTTGACTGCATGTTAGTTGTAAGATGTACCATGATTGTTTGAAAAAACAAGTCCCGCCAAGTTTCTAACCTGTTCTTCTTGGATCAGCGGTGTAGGGTTAGAACCGTAAGTTGTTTTGATACTTAGACCATCCAAAAGAAATTGTTGCTATTGCAATTTGAATAAAGAATCATTTGATTTTGACTTTGACATACCTACCTCCTTATTCAAAAACATGTATATCTTCACTTAGAACACCATAACAAATATTTTTTTAATAAATAATAAATATTTTAGGACATCTTTACACAAATCGACCTAGCCCCACGGTAAGCTCAATTATGGCTTGTGATGTGGGTACCAGACGACGATATATATAATAGATATATACATATAGATACTTAAATACATAGACAGCCATGACCAATGAACAAATATTTGTGATAAATAAATACACAAATAATGCCCTCGCCGGGATTCGAACCCGGAACCTCCAGCTTCGTAGGCAGGGTCACTACCAACTAGGCTACGGAGGCTGACGATAATCTAGGACTAAGCTCAATTAACACAAGTATTAATTGAGCTTAGTCCTAGATTAGGTTCGTTTGGGTAGGTTATCCCAAGATATATATTATTTTTTATTATTTACGCTCGTTCCCGTTGTTAGACGCCCAGGATCGCGCAAATTGGAGGAAATGTAGCAGGAAAGCGGACCCCGGCAAATGCCGGGATAACGCTAGGTAGAAGAAGATTACCGCTTGCTCCCGTCTTTCACACCACACATACCTGCTGCGCTCAAAGATGGCGGTCAAACATAAAAATTGTTTTAATCGTAAGCGGAGCTATCCCGAGTCCCGACGTATTATCGTAAATCGACCCGATCGATTTATCTCGAGTCGACTTAAAAATTCAATGGTGTTGGATAAATGACGTTTATTTTATTTGCGTGGAAACAACAGCCCCTATCGCGTTCAGGTTTCGCTCACTATCCCGCACTCTACGAAATTCGTTCGTTACACAAAACGTTCATTCATCATTCATCATCAGCCTATGATAGTTCACAGTTGCATATAGATGTTAATGCCCATTAGGAGGTAAATGCCCATAATCGCCAAGCTGGGCAAGCGGATTGGCGATCGTAGTAATGTGTCCACTATGATGACGCTGCTGCCCATCATCAATCTTTTATTAAATAATAGTACATTATGCATCAAGGAAGGTAAGTACGGAATAACTAACGAGAGTGTTAGAAGCCCGACGCCAGTAGGCGGAGGGCTTTTATGACTCGAGTTAGTATTCGGCTTACCTACCGTGATGCATACAATGTTTTTCATCACACTTGGCGACAAAAAAATAAGTTTTAAGACATAATATTATTAAATGACGTACAGACATTTCTATTACTCCCTAGGGAATTTCATTTTTCTATTACTCCCGCTAAGCAATGGCGCACTTAGACAGCAAGTGTGATGAAATAATGCATTACGTATCGAGTGAAACCTAACGTGTGCTTTACTTTCCAACTCATGCTACGGCTACTGTAGCGTACTTATGTGAGATCGGACAAATCTGCGCCATTGTTCGCAATAATATGAATGTGACGATTTAATCAATTTTGGAGTCATGTCCATATTATTGCGAACATTGAGGCACATTTGTCCGATCTCTGCTTATGTTGCACGTGACGATTGCCTAATTGTCAAAAGGTCGTTGACTCAGCTCATTCATAAATCCTGTCAATGGAGCGCGTAGGTATTCGTACTGGAACAGAGACTCTACCGCAAAACACGAACGAAGTTTTGCCTCCCTGTCACAATTATGTACGAATTAATGAGTGCGAGAGAGAGGCAACACTTCGTTCATGGTTCGCGGTAGGGCCTCAGATTTAATCGCAAGATAAAACGACCTAAGAGTAGTGGGACAGAGCGGCGCTTACGTCGTTTTGAATTTCATGGTGTTTTTTTCCTTGAATATATCTGAAAGTAGACTTTTTTTTCGTGTAGGTGGCAATAAAAATGATATAATTTTGGTGAGGGCGTTCATTGAAGCCCGAATGAAGCGATGGATTCCATAATAGAATCCCGTGTATCCTTGAGTATCTGATTATCTAGAGTATCTTTGAGTAGTTCTGAATCTAAAGTGGAATCCTGAGCGTAATGAGGGATTCAGGCGTTAACGCCCAAGACGAAAACATTTTTTAAGCCGTGTACTCTTTTTCACACCATAAGAAAAATAAAAGATACAGAATCAAAATGGTTACCGGCTTAAAAAAACATACCTAACCCGGATAAAACACCTTTCACTATTTAAATGTCGTAAAATCGGCGTTCAAAATAGCAAAGCAAATGTAAAACCTCATAATATATCGACAATGATAAACACTAGAAAAACTTCTACGCCAACTGTCAAACAAGTATCCAACTGTTGAACATGTCACGACGAAGGAAACGGAAGGCCGCATGCAACCTGCTTTTAATTACCCCCTTACCCCACCTTCCCCTCGTAATAAATATGGTTTTCTCACGCACCTATAGCTGAACGGTGCTCAAACTTTGTTTGTGACGGTTACCGGATGGTAATAGAGTGGAGTAAAATTATATTATACATTTATTACAAGCTTTTATAGTTTCACCCTTGTATTCAATTCTGAACTATTAGATTCTAAAAAGATGTTTGTATCTCGGTAATCATATTTTGCGAATTAAATTTGGTCACCTTCATGATCATCATTGTCATTTTATCTTTTCTATTTCATCATCATCATCATCAGCCTATGTTAGTCCACTGCTGGACGTAGGCCTCTCCTATTAACAATACGTAAGCATAAAGGTGCGTTTAAACCAAAAGAGCATTCGCTGTTCTAGCGCCCGTTCCACGAAATCAACCAATCACGTTTTGTGTACCGATACCGATCGAATTTCGTAGAATGGGAGGTTAGAACAGCGAATGCTTTTTTAGTTTGAACGCACCTTTAGGAAGTAAATGCCCATAATCGCCACGCTGGGCAAACGGGTTGGCGATCGCAGTAATGTGTGCACTATTATGACATTGATGACGCTGCTGCCCATCATCAATCTTCTATTAAAGAATGGTCAGTGACACTTCCATTCCTTAGTCGACTCTTACGACACCCGCGGGAAGAGTTGGGGTGATGCTGATGACAAATGTATTCTTACTGCCGTCACCACACGGCCAATTTTTCTATTTATAATTTATTTCTTTATGGAAAAAACGGTCATTCATAAACACATTGTTATAATTCTGTAACTTAACTATAGACCTACAGTTTAAAAAAAAAAAACAAAGGAATGCGGCTCAATGCTCAATAAAAGTTATGTTACTTAAAAACAAACAATACAGAAGTAAGGATTATCTATGCTTCCAATGTAATGTATCAACGAAATTAGAGATTGATGAATCATTATCAAAAACGTCCATTGCTCCCCCGAAGATTTCCACAATGACCGGTCTTGCGTCATCCGCTTTAGCGGACTCCTGTGACCTTCACCAGGTCATCAGTCCACATTATGGGGGGCCTACTCACACTACGCCTTCCGGTAATTTGGTTATCGATTGAGCTAAAATCGTATACAAATACATATATATACGTAAATCAGGTGGAAATGCACATCAAATCACTTCATCAGCCTATCTCAGTCCACTAGGTATATAGACGCATTAAGAGGTAAATTCCCATAATCGTCATACTGAGCAAGCGTGCTGCCCATCATCAATCTTCTATCAAGGATTGTCAATGACACTTCAATGCCTCTTACGACACTCTCTTCGTTGAGGTACTGACAAATGTATTGTTATACTGCCTATGATGACATCATGGAGCTAATCTGATGATAGAGTTGGAAGGTGTCCATGGGAACGAAAGACGTTTGAGCTCGTCAGACTCCTACATACCTCACTAGATAAGTTTTGCAATGCCACATACTTTTTAAACTGTCCTTGGCCGCCAAACCCAATGTTCATATCAGTCAAACAATTACTTTCTTTGGAGGTTCGAAAATTGTTTACTAAATGAGGTAACCACTGAGGAGGTTTACCTTAATGTCAAGGCGATAAAGTCGTGTAAATATATTTTTGGCACCTAAACCGTAACGATATTTTTGACGTCGACTGTACTTCTTTTTTGGCCACTTGGTATGTTATTCAAGTAGGTATATCGTCATTTGGTAATTATTCACATCTCAAGCCATAATCGAGCATCCGACTAGGTAGGTCGATTTGTGTAAGAGTATCCAAGGATATTTATTAAATTATTTATTTGTTTATATCCGATATTGGGTACTTGCTATGTACATATTGTATACCTATATCAATGATTGAGTTCCAAATACTTCGGCATTGTTGCAAATGCAATATTCACGGAGTAATTCCGTATATATCGTCCATTAAATACAAAAGCGACACAAGTCAAAAATTTACTTTTTTCAGGGGAGCGATTTAAAGATTTTGTATTCGTTTTTTGTTCACAATTTTTTTTTACAGCATTAACATTGTATGTGTTATATATCAATTTGTAGGCATTTTAACACTCTTTTGATGTGTTTGATTATTAGAAAGTAATATGTGCTGTACAAACTTTTATGAGCGTATACGTCCGTTTTGCATAAAAAAATATCATGAACTCTGATATTTTTATTTCAATCAAAGGCCACAAATACAAAGAAAATAAGCATTTATTTCATTTAAAGCATACATAAAATCATGTCGTAAACATAGAAATACTGTTTTTTAACAAAACTTAACCAAGCAAAACTTTTCCTTACTATTTGTTAACTTACTTATTGCCAGAACATGTTTATAGGTACCGTAAACCGTGGTTACTTTGATTCATTTTGAACTTTGGTTGCATATTTTGATGAATTTAACGGACGTACTAATTTAAAATTCAGGTATAATTATCGGTTTTCTTCAAGAATCAACCTGCTATATAAAAATGTGGTACCTTTAGTTAATAAAACCTAAAATTAATACAACGCGATCAAAGTTACATTGTTGAGAATGGAATTACTTTGACACCACTTATTTTTTTACTACAAACCGAAACTAGCTCACCTAAAAGCCCGTAAATAATAAATATCGGTTAAGTATACACGGTGGAATTTAATCGGTGAACAGGAACCCATTTTTCTAATTCAGTAATCGATGGCGGTCACGTTTATGTAGTACTTAAGTGGAACCAAGTTTTTTTTTAGCATAAAATTTTTTTATGTTGAAATTAAAATTTATTGTCACCCTACTAATGGTTTAGTCTGAAAAGTTTAATACCTCTTTTCAAACCTATCAGCCATAGAAACTTAAAACATAAATGAGCAATAACCACTCACATGCTTTAATTTTTGCGATAGACTCTATTCCTATGTAAAATAAGAGCGATGCATGGCTGATAGTTTGAAAAGAGGTAGTAAACTTTTCAGACTAAACCATTAGTAGGGTGACAATAAATTTTAATTAAAGTTTAATTTCAACATAAAAATTTGTTATGCTAAAAAAAAACTTGGTTCCACTTAAGTACTACATAAACGTGACCGCCATCGATTACTGAATTAGAAAAATGGGTTCCTGTTCACCGATTAAATTCCACCGTGTATTTTTAGTCACTTGTTTTTTCTATGTATATTGTATTTGTGGGGTGATCCCATACTCAATGATCCAAATTGATATGTTTTGATAGTTTACTAGTTTTTTCAATAGAATTGATACAAAAACCTAACTTTTGCCGATACAAAAGTATAGTATTCGTTTTATGGCACTTTTTCACAAAAATGTCGTGCATTTTGATCGACGGTCGAGTGGCAACTGAGAAAATGGCGGTTTAGCACTGAAATTAGTCTCGAAAGAGTGATAGTGCAAAAAGGGCACCTGCATAATTTTGATACTTTTTAACGTCAAATCGACAGGTGTCTTAGTGCCACGTAAAATATTAGTGTTTATAATGTCGTTTTTGCAATAAAATGATTTTTCATGGTTTTTGAGTTGTGTCGCTTTTGTATTTAATGGACGATATATTTCATTTATTTAAACACATTAAACTTGATTTTAATTCCGAGAATGCAGTGACTAACTATGCTAAATTGCTATGAAATGAACCACTTTTAGTGACTTATTTCATCCAAGGGCAGACATTATATTTTATATTCAGAATCGCAATTCGGTTCCAATGTCCTTACTAAGGTCACATTCAGCTATCAATCAACCATCACTTTCATATTACCAACTTATCATTTACATTCTCAAACCTATAGTTGAACAGTTAAGAACTTAGGTTATAGTTCTTAACTGTTCAACTATAGGAACCATTATTTTGAAGCGAACCTAATTTTCGAACGCATTTTTAAAATTGTTAACAATTTTTTTCATGCACTCAAAACAATGAAACTCAATCTTATTAGCTTCGACATAAGAGCGATTGTAAGCGAATGTAAATGGTACGGATTCATATGTAATTTAGTATCGTAAAGTTGGTATGGTCTGTCATCACGCTGGGTTTATGAGCGCAAATTATATGCGTACGCGCAGATTGGGGTAGAGGCGCCGATTCGGGTCATTAGGGTGCGATTGGCATTGCGGACTGTTTTTTGGACTGCGAAGGTTGTGAGATAATTTTGCGACAAAGGACATAAAATTGCTTTTAAATTTTGATTTTAAACTCGATTTTGTTTATGTCGAACGACAGCTGTCCTAATCACCTGCAAATATAAATAATTAAATAAAATAAGATCATTTCACCAGTTTTCAACCCCTACAAGGGCAACTCTTTGTGTATTTCTTGATATGTCGTCGTTTATGATCTCATACCACCAGCCTCAATTGAGGACTAGGTCCATTCGAATAAGAATATTTCATGACTTTTATTTAATTTATTTATTAAGTCAGTAGGTTTGGCGTGTTTGGGAAAAAATGTTATAATTAATTAGATGGTGGGTCACCGTTTAGTTATAATACATTATTAATCGTTTAGTTATATTATTATGTTACGTGCCGCGCTCGCGAGTCGCGAGGCGTGAGCCAGGGCTCAGTGCTTGATAATGGAGACCTAAGTTCTCTAAAACACATCGCGCGTAGTGAAATACACTTTAAATTATATTTATAGGAAAGTTTAAATTCAATGAATCTCCTAACTGAGCAAGCCGATAAGTATTTTTTTGTCCCTTTCGGTCTTACAGACATATTGTTAATACCGAAAGGGACAAAAAGTACTTATTGGCTTGCTAAGTTAGGAGACATTTTATGAATAAGGCGTTAATACAAATGTATGGTTTATTTACATTGTAATTTACATGTCAGCCTCCGTAGCTTATTTGGTAGAGTGACCCTGCCCACGAAGTTGGAGTATCCGGGTTCGAATCCTAGCGAGGGCATTATTTATGTCTTTATTTATTTCAAATATGTGTTCCTCCATCTATCTATTATATATATCGTCGCTTGGTACCCACATCACAAGCCTTATTTGAGCTTACTGTGGGACTAGGTCGATTTGTGTATTATGTCCTAAGATATTTATAATATGTAATTTTTATTTATTTATTGTACGAAATTTCTATTGACGCCTACCCAATAAAATCTATACATAATGAATGTTCCAATAAGAAAACATGGTTTTGACTTGACATTGATACCAAGTAGGCCTATACTTCGAACACCCTGTCAGCGAGCAACATGTTGCATGACGTTCAACTACTGGGCCAGCAGCCATTAATTACGCCGCGCTTGCAGTACACGGGTTGATTAAGATACCGGTACCGGTACCGGTATCGGTACCTGGTACCGGTATTTGTGTGTGTTGAAGCCTTGTTTAATTTGACGTCAAATATTGATTCTAGGTTTTAAACTTAAAGGCTCTTTCATGTCAATAGGTTTAATAGTACATACATTGTGACATGTCGCTTTGATAAAATTAAACCTAAAATTAAATTCCTTTTTTCATATTATCCCCGGTATTAGGCCACATGTGGACAATAAAGATCTTAAATCAAAAGGACCATTAGGCAAAGATACAGTTATAATTTATAGTGAATAATAAATTGGCTACATGGATAGTTTCTTAAGGTGCATTCAGACCAAACGAGTATTCGCTATTCTATCCCCCGCTCTACGAAATCAACGAATCACGTTTTGTGTAACGATCGAATTCCGTAGAGTGGGGATATAGAATAGCGAATGCTCGTTTGGTCTGAATGCACCTTTACCGGTTCTTCTCGGGTCAGTGGTGTAGGGTTAGAACCGGAAGTAGTTTTAATTTTATGACTTTTATGAGCAACTTAGACCATTCAAAAGAGTGTTGTTATTACAATTTTAATAAAGAATCATTTGACTTTCACTATAATATGAATGAATAAGTAGTTGAAGAGAACATTGATAGAGTGATTATATTAGATTGGATTAGATTGAAGATATTTGGGTAAAAATTATTTTAGTTGTCTTGTTTCATACCACTCTGTCACGCTTTTAGTTGCTGTTTCGACTCGGTATATAAAAAAACCGGTGCACTTGTTTTTCTTTTTCACGCTAGGTTTTAATCCACACATCAAAAATAAGAAAGAAAACATCATCTCATACAAAAATCACAACTGTGTCAACTTTTTTAGGGACACAAAATAAGACAACGAAAAGAACCCATTTTTGACCCATTTATAATAATACCTACCCCAGAAATTCGGCTGGCATCTACTAAGATTATATGATATGTAATAATTTTATTATTTATCCGTTATAATATAATAACATTATTATGTTTCAATTATATACAATCACAATTACACCAGAATTGGTACATCAAACATCGTAGCTGACAGTACCATCATCAGCTGCAGAATTGCATACACGTTTATGAATGAATTCATTCATAAAATAGGTATCCATTTGGTTACCCAATTTCTTGCCGTTGGGTTTTTTATGCATTTAAAGGTGCATTCGGACCAAACGAGAATTCGCTGTTCTATCCCCCACTCTACGAAATCAACGAATCACGTTTTGTGTAACGATCGAATTTCGTAGAGTAGGTGGTTAGAATAGCGAATGCTCGTTTGGTCTGAAATTCTGAATGCACCTTTAGTTGTAAATTGGTGAACCAAATTTTTTTGTACAGCTACAACAGATTTCATACACTCTTTTTTTTGTACTGAGACAAGTAGATTTTATGCAAAATTATGCAACTTTAATTATGAAAACATGCATGTAGTCCATGTTTGTAGGTGGCCCATTAAGAAAAAAGTTATTAACATCAGAAAAATGCATGTTTGCATAGTGTACCTAAGTAGCATAATTTTGTATAAAACCAGCGTGACTCAGGTGACCATAACCATGGCAATAACAGACAGAAAAAAAAGTTGATTCGTCAAAAGGTATTATTACAAAAAATAAATCCCTCCGAATTTTTACCGGAAAAATATAAAACTGACGATCGAATGAACTGACGGTCAGCCTAAAGGTGCATTCAGACCTAACGAGCATTCGCTATTCTAATTTCTAACCCCCTACTCTACGAAATTCGATCGTTACACAAAACGTGATTCGTGGATTTCGTAGAGTGGGGGATAGAATTGCGAATGCTCGTTTGGTCTGAATGCACCTTAAGATTAGCATCGGTGGTAGTTGCCTTATTATTTTGAAATTGTGACTATTCGTAAGTACTTATTGCTAGACGTATTAATTGGAAATAATCGCTTCACTTAGCTTTACCTTCACATAACATTAAATGAATTGAAAACGGGGAAATAGTTTTTCTCTTTTTTTAATCCTATTTGTAAAAGTTGATATATTTTTTTCATACGTACCTGATTTTTTTGTGCTCCGAGAACTTATAGAGTGGTTTTTATATTTTTGGTCTGCTCTGCTAGTAAAATACTTTGGTGTAGGTACCTACAATTGGATTTGAACTATTGATTTGATTTTAAATTAAATCAACTTTGTGACAAAAATATTTCATAAATTTTGTACTTAATTTTTTAATAAATTATAATTTTATACATGTTACTTAAAATAAACTATAATTTTACTGAAAAACTAGGAGATTGCAAAACCTTAAGTATGTAAATATTTATGTTTGGTGGGCATTTGGCATGCAGCATATATTATATATACCTAGATATAAATTATTCGCACATTAATTATGAATAAATAAAATAAAACTTGCTTAATGTATGTAGTACCAGACAAACTTTTTATTTTTATTGTTTAATGTTGTAATATTAATTATTTAAAAAATGCTGTTTAGTGGAGAAATATTACTTAATTTATTTTTTATAAGTAGGTATAAAACAGACACGTATTTAAAGTGCTTGAAAAAATACGCAAGTATTATTCGAATATTTAATGCCTTATTTCTTACACTTGTAGGTAATACGTGTAATAAAGCAAAACTAAGAAACTATGACGGACGCCAATAGAAAAATGTAATTATTGACTATTTCATAGCGTAAAAAAATAATAATACTGTAACAGAAGTAAACTATTAAAAATAAAACACCAAACAAAACAACCAAAACACCAAAAACAATACAATACTACAAACGAAAGTGAGTTACGCGGGAAAAAAGGTAAAAAGCGGGAGGTGCGGTGGGCGGGGGGCGGAGTCTGAGTCCCCGCCTGCTAGAGCGGGACGGCGCGCGCGCGGGTGCAGCGCCGCTGCGCCAGAGCGGGACGGCGGACACGCGGGTGCACGGTGCAAGGTCACTGAAGACCGGTCGCTTTTTGCACTGTTATGACATAAAAAAATTTTTTTTTGGTGGTTTTCATTAAAAAAAAAATTTTTTTTTTCAATTTTGCACGCTCAAAATAATTAGTATTTAGATTTTGGAATAGTGGTTAATAAGCTTTTAGTGAAAATAGTAGTAATTATAAGTAAAATCTATGAAAAATGTTCAAACATCGACAGCCGTTCAAAAACTGCAACGCAACTTGCATGTTATCACATTTGATTGAGCGTTAGTTCCGCGATCGGCCGCGGCGCCACCGTCGCAGTAAACCGCGTCACTCCGGCCGCGCCACGCGAGCCGACCGCACGTGCGCCGCGACGCTGCAAACACGCGAAGTGTCTAGTGAAAACTCAGTGTCAGTGAAGTGAACTTTTGAGAGGATTCGCCAGTTTTGCGACTGTGAATTGTGAAAGATTATACGAGTAAGTTCGAAACGAAGGATAAAGTATAAGCTGGTTTGCTTACGTGCTCGTGACAGGTGAAAACGTGTTGTCAACTTGTCATTGTCTGTTTATAAGTCATCGGAAAATACGGTAAGGATTTTTTGAGTTCAAAGCTTTTATTTTTATCCGATTTTTGACGCTTGTTTTTCTACTAGAAACTTTATTTTTATGTACTTTTTCGACATTATTTGCAATTTTGATTAGTTTTTTGGCAAGTTTGATTAGTTTTCCGTTAGTTTGGAAGTCGGACAATGGAGTGTAGGCTCGGCAAAGTTCGGGCGAAACTGATTTCAGTAGGTTTGCGGCGGCGGCCGGTGCCGGTTGCCTGCCGGCTGTGACGTAACCGCCATTCCATTTTCAAAATAAAACACGAAAAACAATTGAACAAAGTAACGAATGCTGTTCAAGAATGAACCTATGCCTGTTACGTCGCCCCCATGCGTTCCAATTTCAAAATAAAAAGAGTTCTAAACACGGACAGCTGAAAAAAATAACGAATGCTGCTCATGAACGAACGCATGCTTGTGACGTAACCGCCATGCATTCTATTTTCAAAATAAAAAGCGTTTTTAACACGAAAAATAATTGCGTAAAAATAGGAAATGCTGCTTATGAACTGATGCATGAATTTCTTTGAATTTTGAGACGGTTTTGAGGTTAGAGTAGATTGATATTTTTAGCTAATTATTTATTATTAGTTGCCAAAGCTATTAATATTGTAATATTAACGAAATAATATGTTCAAATTTTTGGTGTCCATGTGATTTTTGCTACAGTAACATGAGTATGATAGAGCATAACATGCATTGAGATATTTGCACCGGCAGTACCTGTTCTAAAAGCTGAATAAACAAATTAATGTAATGAACAATGCATAATTGCGGAGAAGCAATAATTATTCGTCTTTAAATTATTATTATTTTTAGTAAACTTTTTAATTTGTGCTGGTTTTCTGTTGAAAAAATTCCAATCCAAACTTTTTATTTTAACAATAGACATTTTTAACATATACTTTTTTCAAAGACTGCCGTAGAGGTAGTTCCTCCCCCCCCCCCTTTCCCTGTTCCGGAAACTGTATTTGTTAATAGTGAACAGAATATACATATTTCATTTGGTATTTAATTAGTTACTATTAAATTCCGCATTTTAGTGCTTCATAATTATTTATAAACGTACACCTGTTGAAATTGCTCCTTTTTATATGGAATTAATTTTATTTTAATGGTGAATATACTTGATTAATGATAAACTGTCTAGAATTTATTAAATATGATTGTCATTATATCAACAAAAATTAAAAATATTACTGTTTTTTATTATTGTTAAAACGTTTTCATCAATTAGTTACTTACATATATATATATGCCTAAAGGGTTGAAATATTCATGACTGCCTACTGTATTTTTTTATATTTCCATTTTTGATAGCTTGCATTATAACATAACTTTTTTAAATTCGATTATATTGATTCGATTATAATGATGTGATGATGAATGCTTCATTGATATTATTTCATAATATAAATAATACCGTATGACAAAAATATATTCTTTCAATACCGGTATCTTCTTATTCCCCTACCAAGCACCCTATTTAATCTAACCAAAACAAAAACTATATATTAGGTATTTACATTCATCGACAGTTTTGATCATCAGCATCACCCATCAAAACTAAAACCGTAATACTCAACTATTTCGCAAAAGTCCTTACAAAACATGGTATACACATATCGACAGTTTTGATCACCAACATCACCCATCAACCAAAACCTCAATACTCAGCAATCGCAAACAGTCCTTACAAAAAAAAAAGTTTTCTCTGAGACGTGCCTCCCTTCATTCGCGCGCCGCCATGTTTATTTTTGTAAACCAGTGCAGTTGTCATTACGCTAGTGTCTATCGGTGGGCGGGGCGTGCGAGCGAGACGCCGGGGGTTGCTGCAACTTGTCACTGGATTAAGATTCCAATTCGGATTTTGAATTTGGAATATATCTATTTTTTGGTTATCACCTGTTACATTTAAACACCCTGCCGCAAGGCACTGAGCTCGAGCCCGTTTTTTATTTATAAATTTAATTGAATTTAAACTTCTTTTTGTAA
>JALPQI010022331.1:0-13122 GCA_025490895.1 Thaumatotibia leucotreta
TAATAGAATTAATAAAAATAGAAAAAAGGAGAGGAGATAACACACCGCCTTGCGGGACGCCGGCCAGTGTGCTACACCAAGAAGAACGGAAAGAATCCACCTTAATACGTTGCCGACGACCCTCTAAGTAACTATGAAACCAATCAATCACCGCAGGAGATATGTTAATAGAGCGTAATATTCCGAGCAGAATTTGAAAATCAACTGTATTAAAAGCATTGCTGAAATCTAACAAAGAAAGTACAGTAACTTTCCTGTTATCCATGCCAGACCGTATGTCATCAGTGATTTTCACGAGAGCGGTAGTCGTACTATGAGCTCTTCTAAAACCAGACTGAAACGGATTCATAAGGTTGTTCGTATTCAAAAAAGATGTTAGTTGCTGGTGAATAAGGCGCTCAAGGACCTTAGAAAGGAAAGGAAGTATGGAAATCGGTCGATAATCAGAAAAAGAAGAAGGATTAGACTTTTTTGGAAGAGGAATAACATCTGCGTCCTTCCACAGCGTAGGGAAAACGTTAGAGGAAGTTGAATAATTTAGGATATGGGTGATAATAGGAACAAGGAGATCTATGAGAGGGAGAATCATTTTACGACTAACACTGTCGACGCCTACTGCATTGGATGTAATAGATAATACGCTCTTCTTAACATCACTGTCAGTGAATTGAACAAAAGAAAAGGGAGAAAAGTCAGGAGCTGGGATATCAGAAAGAAACTTCAGAGTGGCAGTTTTAACTGACCCCGTAAAAGTGGCTGGAGAAGAGAAATGCTGGTTAAGTTGATCGTAATTAACGTCACCCGTAACTGGGTTCTGTGATGTTTTCCCAACTCCTAAAGACTTCAGAAATTTCCAAACTTTGGAAGGCTCGCCATTTTCAACAGCCGAGTGAATATGACGCCTTTGGGCATCACGGCAGACTGTGCTACACCGGTTCCGCAAAGTATGGTATTTATCTTTATTTTTATCATTGGGTTTATGCTTATATTTGGCTTTAGCAAGGTTCCTTTTGTTTATTAGTGCTTTTATATCCTCGGTGAGCCAGGGGGCAGGAAGATGCTTGACTTTAATTGGGCGAACTGGAGCATGAGTATCGTACAGATGACATAAGGTGTGGTTAAAAAGGGATATTTTCTCATCTACAGAATTAGCATCATAAACTCTACGCCAATCCAATTTCAATGCATCCTCTTTAAGCTTTTCAACATTCATCCGACTAAAATTGCGCTGTAACAGAATTTTGGGTTTAGCTTTAGGGGGACGGATTTTATAAGATAAGAGTAACAAATGGTGATAGGAAAAGGCATCCGCAGAATATTGTTTGTATTTCGCGACGAGATTAGTTGAAGAGACAAGAGTGAGATCCAGAAGTGATGGAGAACAATTTGGAAAAAAGTGTGTTGGACCTGATGGGAGAATAGAAATGTTGCAAGCGTCTGTAAGCGCCGTAAGAGAATTAGAGCGAGAATCGCATTTAAGGAGACACGTGTTAAAATCACCCATAATGATGTGATGATTATAGGACGGCAAGAGATCTTCCAGAAGGGTTTCAAGAGAGGTGAAATAGTTCACATGAAGAGAGGGCGAGTAAAATACCCCAAGAAGAATTTTAGAGTGAGATAAGCTCAACTCGAGAAACAAATACTCCGCAGCATCTGAGGACGAAGATTGGGATGACATGCTAACTATTGAAAATTGGATATGTGAACGTAAATATATTGCAACGCCACCACCACCTCTACTGGAACGGTCATTCCGAATCAAACAAAAACCAGGAAGAGAGAACGATGTAGAAGGTAGACATGGTTTGAGCCACGATTCGGAAACTAAAATAGCGTCTAGATTTTTTAAGTCGAAATTAATAAGGAAATCAGTATAGTGGGCAGGAATACTTTGGGCATTTAAATGAACTACATTGAAATTATGAGGTACGTCAGAAAGTTGTTCGTCAAGTAAGTCATGAAGTGATATTGGGTCCTTATCTATGAAATTGGCGTTTTTGGTCATAGACTTTAGTCGATACCTAATTTTATTATCTAAATAGAAACTTAGATATTTTCTTTGTTTTCAACAGTGCACTGTCATCATAAGCCTACAGGACAAGTTATGGTATGTCCATGATATCATAAATAATGTTAGTCCAAAGTTTAGAACACGCTAAACATTTTATTATATTCTAAATACCTCGGACTGGATACCCCTACTGTACGGTAGAAATAAAAAAGTGTATCAAATATGGCTGCATGACTTTCCATAGCACGTGACGTCTTTGACACATCAGGAAATACGTTGGAAGATATATTTTTACCTTAATATTAATAAATATCAATAATTTCAACTAAAAATGTATGTGAACTCAAGGTTTAAGTTAAAGTTTTAAGTTGGTGATAAAGCCAAGATTGTCTTCTAAAAGTGCGTGATTATGGAATAATCCAAGTTTTTAGCTTCGTTTACTCTTTTTTTTGTTTTCTGCTTACAAACAGTATACATGCATTTATGATTAAAAGGAAAATAAATAATGAATAAGTAAAATCGCGTGAAAAGAGCGCCGTGATGATGATATTATAATGTATGTTTGTGTTGACAAGTGTTTGTGTGTGTTTGTAAAATAAGAGACTTTGTATTTTTTAAGAGATTGTCTGTTGTCTCGGTGGAGAAATTAAACTAAATAATAATATGAGATTTCATTTCTGTGTTAGCACTTGTCTTATCATGTAAACAAACATTTTCTGAAAACATTATCACACTTTTCTCTAAGGACCGTATCTAAATGTAAGTAGACAACTTTAGGGCCCTATAAATACGTATACTCAACTTTATATAACAAAAACTGTTCAGTATATTATGAACCATATTAATGGCTATGATTTAAGGTCAGAAGCAATATGTCATTCCGGTAAAATCACTGAAATGGATCTGATTAACTTAGAGACACGGAAAATAATTTTGGACGACTGGTGTAAAATTAAGGTCATAACAATAAGAAAGCTCGTTAAAAAGTATAAGTTCACTTCTGCAGGCATATACAAACCGATAAATAAGGTCGCCAACACTTTAACTTTAGAATATCTGCCCAAGAGTGGAAGAAACCAGGGACCATGGGACCCAGCGTTGCATAAGAAAGTAGTACGATTTTTTTTACAAAATCCAACTCTTTCTGTCCAATGCTACCAAAAAAGCGAAAACTCCGTCTTTTATGATACAAAAAATTAAAAAGAGACGTAATCTAAAGACATATAAAAAACAGAAACAACCTAAAAGAGATGAAAAAAAGTCGTATCAGTTAGAAAACGGACAAGTAAACTGTATGATCATGTGCTGACTAAGAAAAAGCAATGCATTATCATGGATGACAAAATGTACTGCAAACTAGATTTATAAACGATCCCTGGACCTTAGTATTGTACCATGCCCGCTGGAAAAATTATCTCTAAACAAGATATAGTCATCAGTGTTGAAAAGTTGGTTAATAATACATGTATGGCAAGCAATTTGTCAACGTAGCATGCTTTTCAATTTTTTTTTTCACCACAGGTAGTTTAAACTCTGAAGTATACCAAGAAGAGTATTTAAAAAATAAGACTGCTGCCTCTCATTAAAAAGCATAGGATGCCTACTTTGTTTTGGCCTGATTTGGCGTCATACTATTACTCGAAAGCCACCCTTCAATGGCATAAAACAAACAAGGTTGATATAGTCGAAAAATACATGAATCCCTCCAAGTGCCCTGAAGTACCCCCAATCAAAAGGTACTTGGCTTTTATGAAGCGGCAGCTTCAAAAAATGCCAGAGCTGCAACATCAGCCGACGGCTTAAAAAAAAAGTGGAACAGGGTGTCAGGAAATATAGCAAATGTTGTCGTCCAAAATCGAATGAAGGACATCCAGAAGAAAGTAAGATTGACGGCTAAATAGGGGTCCTATGGCAGTCTCTTTAGAACATAATTCTAGAAAAAGTGCTATATTTTAATTTATTTTTTGTTTTATTTCAAAATATTACTTAATATTAAAGTTGTGTCACTTTTATCTTGTCTACTTATAATTCGATACGGTCCTTACAATTACACAATAATCATCACGTCAAATTTTGTTGCATACTTAAAAAACCTCGCAAAGTATTATAATCACTCAAAAAATCACTGAAAAATATCATTTCTCTAAAGATTTTCGTCAATAAACGCTGTTACGCTCGGATAACTTTAAAAACTCCCGACATTGATGTGACATTGCGATGTCTAGATTGTCTATGTACTGTAATGTTGGCATGACAATATATCGATATTAATACTTCAAGTACAACTTGGGAAAAATGCAATTAAAATAAATTGCAGTAATTAACCAAAATTGTTGTAGTTGATTTCAATATTTATTTTATTCAAAGACAGGCTGTGCTTAGTTGTCTATTGAATATTGAATAAAATCTTCACGTCATTCGTTTCGCTACTTCGCTTCATGTTGTTGGTTACGGGTGCTCTTCATATGATTTTTCTCATGACTCTAGTGGCGCCTTCGTTGGAGTGACAGAGAAAAATCCTCGAAATTTACGAAATTCGAAGTTCGCGGTAGGGCTATCATAAATAAAAAGATATCAGTAACAGAAATCCGCAGGCAAGCCAGCGCCTGCGTATTTCTGTTACTGATATCTTTTTATTTTATCGATTTATTTTCTACCCTTTCTTTACAATAAAAAAAAAATATTTGAGTAACCATAGTTTTTGATATAATATTGTACTAATTAATTATTTTCCTGACAGACGATGCAAAATCGATAATCCTCTATTTACGTAAGCAATGAAATTAAGCTGACATTTCATTATATCGACATTTCCAATCACTAGTGATTGTCTTTTGATCATCGTTGACGTTTTGTTTATTTCACTTGGTCTGTGGTTTGTTTACATGATAAGACAAGTAAAGATGAATAGACCTTATAAATTGTTATTTTTACGATTGACATAAAAATACCTGTCAGAAAATAAACGTGCTGAATTCGACTGTATTATTTAGGCATTATAAATCCATGCCGTTAATTTGAGTCCACCATAGACGTTAATATTCTGTAGGCTTAACACATGGTTAGTGCGACAGTATTAGTAAAAGATGGAAAATCTATGTCGCGGCGACATACTGACGTACCAATCATGCGCTAAGCATACTGGTTGATGATGAATGATGACTATGTTAATAAATACAGGGTGACATTTGGATCATAATTAGAAAAAAAAATCGCGATTTCTTGGTAGATTCCATAGTGAAAGTGGCCCAGCAAGACCGTCCCTAGTACCCTGTTCACTCCTGGGGCCCATTTCTCGAAAGCTTATAACTTGTAATACAAGCGAAAGTCCATATCTAATAAAAAGAGACTTCCACTTGTATTACAAGTTACAAGCTTTCGAGAAACGGGCCCCTGCACTACGACCTAGATGTCACCATGAATACAACACACTTGCAGGATTGATAGTGAATATGACTTAGGTTTTCTCTTTATTCATTTTTCATCTTGGTTTAGGCGTTTTACAATATGATTATAAAAGTAAAATATAATGAAACATACAAAAACAATACAAAACATATAACCGTTTCATCATCATCATCATCATCATCAGCCTATGATAGTCCACTGCAGGACGTAGGCCTCTCCTACTAAGTAATTATGCGTAGAAACGCATTAGGAGGTACTCGAAAATGCCCATAATCGCCACGCTGGGCAAGTGGATTGGCGATCGCAGTAATGTGTCTATTATGATGACGCTGCTGCCCGTCATCAATCTTTTGTCAAATAATGGTCAGTAACACTTCAATCCCTTAGTCGACTCTTACGACACCCGCAGGAGGAGTTGGGGTGGTGACAAATGTATTCTTACTGTCGTCACCACACGGCCATATAACCATTTATTACTAAAAAAACCTAAACTAGACTACCGCCGGCAGCGGAGCGGGCGCAAGACTTAAGTTTATTTTTATCATCATCATCAGCCTCAGTCCACTGGTGGGCGTAGGCCTTTCATATTAACGAGTGTTTTGTATTTTGTAATCGATGTGAATATTAAAACTGTGATACATTATAATGAACTCATAAGATAAAATGATAAGCATTCCTATATGTAATAATAAATAATCAGTTAGTCACTAATCTAAAACAGTGTACCTACTTGTGAATTTTTTGTGTGATAAATAAATATTTTAACTTATATACATGTGTTTTTGTCGAAAAATCATAGCAACCCTATGCATTCAAAACAATCTTGATACTATTATATTAGGCAAATGTACCAGAGGCTACGGTTCTCAACAATATCTGAACCATGCACACTAACATCCTGACATATAGAGGTCTGTTCAAATATTTGTGAACACCCTGGCCGCTCCGATATATCTGATGGCGACTGTACTATACCACTATACCCGTGATGAACTATTACAATTCTTTTTGGCAAGAAACTCGTCGGACCCTTTTTTCCCAATTGAATTTGTTTATTGACAAAAACATTACTTACATTGACAAAAACTACTTGTTATTAAGTATAAGTAGGTACTATAACTACTTGGCGGCAACAAGAAAACTGATAATCATAGAGTATATTGAATAATAGTGCTGATAATTTATTAGAGTAACCACAATTATTTAACAAAAGCAGAATTTACTTTTGCGCCATCTAGAGAGATGTGTCAGAACTAGGTGAGCGCTCTCTCACCTCGCTATGGTGTATGGCGTTGACTAAACTTAGTCGTGCCCATGCCGTGCCAAACTTCTTAAAGTTAGTTTGCTCTGTGTGTAGATGTCGCTAGCCGTTGAATTTTTAGAATAATTTATTGGTAATGATAGCAAAAAATAAAGAGAAGTAAACGTATCAGTTTTCGTCGCTAGCCAAATGCATGTTACCGTCATTAAAATAATAAAAATTACAGATGGATGCCAGATATCCTATTCGTCACCAAGGTGTCGAGCATTGGTAGATTGGTACGTTTACCTTAGTAGGTCATAGACGTAGGTATTTTTCTAAGCATTTCGATTAATAGTCTGGCGAAAAAGTCTCCAACGGGTGCCGAACCAACAAGGGCACCCGGTTTACGTTCCTTGTCTGTGCCGTAGCTACCGGGCAAAGAGGCATGCAATACTTACTTGGTATTAAGCGCTCCTTGTACCATTACCATTTGAACCTATGTAACACTATAAATGTCACCATCATACACGTTTTGTTCTTACAGTCTCCATCAGATATATCGTAGCGTCCGGAGCGTTCAAAAATAGGTCGTTAGATACACGTTAAGAAACTTCTTTTTAACTCGGGTGATTGTCGCCCTCGTTTCACACGGGCTCCAACTTTCACCCTCGTCGAAAAAAAATTGATTGCAATTGCATCGAAATGTACTATTTCCTAACTAGTGCGGAAAAGTTAACTTTGCGCTAGCTTCGCGTGCGTAAATTTCTCTTTTTAAGGCACTTGTTATGAAAAAAGTCCGATGATGTTCGATACACGTGTAAAAATTTCTTTTAACTCGGGTGATTATCGCCCTCGTCGAAAAAAAGTTTTTTTGCACTTGCATCGAAATGTACCTACTAATTTAGTATAAGTACAGCTGTTGCCTTTCTTACGCGCTAGTGCGAGAAGTGGCTCATTTTACGTCAGGTCCAAAACTTCGGACGGTCACGGCCATCTGTAGTCTGTACCTACTGTACTGTACCTACTAAAAAACGTCTTACGAGACACGTGCAAAAAGGAAATTCGTAACTCGTGTCGATTTAAAACACTCCCTTCAGTCGTGTTTTAAAACATCGCCACTCGTTTCGGATTTCATGTTTTTCGGACTTGTGTCGTTCGTAATGTTACTAATGTTGCCCCGACATGGGAATTTCCAAAATGTTATATAACATCATCCTACTCTCTTTGACATTCTGGTGCAGTATAACATTGTTCTTGTTACACTTTGTTTTTTAACATTACTAGCGCCCCGCCCAGCTACGCCAAATTGTTTTGTCAAAAAAATACCTAATGTCTCCTTAGACAGCTTTCCTGTATCTTCTACAGTTTCTAATTTCCCCATACTAAAAACACTCCGTATATCAAAAACTGCTTAAAAATTATCTAACGTAACTTATCATCACTCTCAAGCGAAATTTATGTACCTACACTTGCAAGTTATTGTTGAAATTTGGAAACGCAACTATGTATAAAAGTGATCTGCAAAAATCTGCATCTCTTTCTTGTGTGTAACTTGTATAAATCTGGCTTTTGAAAGTGAGCCGTGAGGTTCATCCTTGTATCAGATGTTGTCGATTTTATTTTGATTTTTAACCGACTTCAAACGGAGGAGATTTACAATTCAATTGTTTTTTTTGTATGTATGTTTAATGTTACCCGATTTCACCGAAAATTGTGAACCGATGTTCGTTTTTTTTAAGCATCTATTAAAAATATAACAATTATGCATAGGTAGCTAAATCGTGTAGCACCTAAGCCTAAGGAGCCTTTTAATTTAATTTACCGAATACCGGAATAAATTTGTATAAGGATCAATTGCAATAAAATGCACATAGTTAACCTCGTAAGGCCCATTCTATTTTTAGGAGAAGTGAAATAATAACCCATGGTCCTAAAAAAAGGTCATTTTATTTTTAACTTTGGGACTTAAAGACTTCTTGGGCCGTTATGAGTAAATTTTGTTGTCCTAAATATTGGTCGTTGGGCCTTACGAGGTTAAGGCTTTCATCAAAATAAAAATCACAATCGCGTCTGTTGTGTTACGAAAGTTAATCATACAAACCATACGGTATAGGTACTCTGTGAAACATCGCTGTTGATCGCTCATAGACATTTTTTTAAGCCTATCAGGATGCTTAGCCAAGTTGCCAATCGCCAGCGCTTAGAAGCGTATCTTAGTTTTCTCTCTGTGTTACTCCTTCATATTAGTGCGACAAAGACAGACAGCTGCCTTTCGCTTATGATTGACGACTAAGCGTTAGCGATTGGCAACTTGTCTAAGCACCCACGTGTTAGGTAACACCGATGCATTTTTAGCTTTTTGTAGTTTGTGACTGGCAAAATACCAAAATAAATAAAAAAAACCCGGTGTAGGATTTTTGGCATTTAAGTTTATCTGGGTTAATTTGTCGCCATTTTTCACTGTCAAAAGTTGTTACCTACACAAAATTTGACTTCGTAACACAAAAATTTGACGCTTAATTTTGTTGTCATTAAATGTTTTTGTTATAGTTGTACTAATATGTATTCTGTGGTTATAGTGTAGATGGGTATTGAAGGGTACGCTGATGTGTTCGAGGATTTTCAGTTCAGAGGAATATCAATAAATGTTTTTAATGCTATTAATTTACTTATTGTTTAATGAGATGAGCCTGACTGACGTGACTGTATAACACTAAGTCTGCGTCAGTTATCTATTAAATGTGTAATGATTTTCAAACGAGTATTTTATTCATATGAAAAGTCATATAGCCATTTCAGAATTAGGAGAAATCTAAGAGCGCTCGTACACCTGTAAGTTCTTACATAACATAAGTTATAGGGACGGAGCTATACTAAGGAATATGAGTGGTGAATATCACTATATAATTCCTTAGTATAGCCCCGTCCCTATATCTTACGTAAGAACTTACAGGCCCCAATTTCACCACATTGACAAGTCCTACAATTGTAAATTTACTGTTTCTCCAATTTGGGGCGTCTATAGGCTACAGTTACCGTTTACCATCGGAAGGGCCGTGCGTTAGTTTGCCACCAACATAAAATGTAGTGCAGGAACTTTAATAAATCAGCAGTAATTAACTAGTAGTATTTGTGAAGCAAAATTACAATTGTCACAAAAAACATGACAATTGTAGTGAAATCCCGACATATGCCGAACCTCATGTCAAAATTGAATGAGAATTGTACTAAACGTTGCGACAATTGTCACGGGTCTCGGAAAATAAAAAGTAGTTTATTAACGATTTAATTACGTTATCAGTAATAATTTTATGTTGGTGGCAAATAAGCACATGGACCGTCCGATAGTAAGCGGTAGCCGTAGCCTACGGAGGCCTGTGACGTCAGTAAAAGTGATATTTTACAATTTGTCACACTTGTATTTATGGTGAAATAGGCCACAGGTGTGTCTTAGATTGGCCGACATTGGCCAAATGTGTAATGCGGATGTGTAATGGGTAATGCGGACTTAAGGCTCGATTTCACCAAACTTTTAGTAGAAGAATAACGCATACTCTCAGGTACTAGTGTCAAATTACTATGGAGTTTTGACTTTACTAACCGTTATTCTTCAAAGTTAGGTGAAATCGAGTCTCAGATTTACGAATGTACCTACCTGCTAAAATGTATTTTTTGGACGTTGGTGATCTTGGTCGTTTTTTCTTTGATATACTACATCCAATATTTATAATTTATAAGGTATTTTTTGAGTAGTATTATTATTTGAGTACAGGACCTATACCTACCTAGTAACACTAATAATATTAGTGTTACTAGGTAGGTATAGGTCCTACATATTATGTAGGTATATAAATTTAAATATCAGATGTCATATTATACCAAAGTTATTCCACAAAATATGTATGATATTTGAGGTCTAAGTACATTTAATTGTTTACTTTAAATTAGGTATCCGAAAAGGGTCAAGTGCTGTGAAAATGCTCTCGTTTTGGTTCATCTACACAAAGGGCAGAAGGCAGAAGTATGTATTCCAATGTACCTGTAATGTAGGTAGGTACTTGTAATTTCTATTTAGGTAGGTATGTAATTGTTTTTTGATTATATCACTTAATTTAATCTATTTTAGGACATATATAGATAATAAGACAAGTACTGCCACAGCGACAATTAAGTCGGATTTAAGTTAAATATGAATGTGGATTGCCATATTTTATTTGTTTCTACAGTACCAAATTTTAACGATAACCGCACGTATATTAATCCAACTTAATCACAAGATGACACAGTAAATAAGGCAAGAACAAAAAAGTTATATGATGTAGGTGTAACCAGGACTGGACTTAGCAGATACATATTTACCTAAACTTAATAAATGCTCGACTAATATTATCGATCCTATATTATAGTTGTAGTACTTTTTTATAACTAGTTACCTATATTTTAATAGTAGTAAATTATTAAATATATATGTAGCTATCAGCTGCCTAGACCTACTGGAAGAGTTTTAATATCAATGAAAAATGTAGAGACAAAATTAATTGTACGATATTAAATACTTTTCGACGAATTTCGGAAATTATTCTGATACCTAGAATCCTTATTAGATTATTAATTAAAAACAAGGTACAATAAAATACTCGTAAGTATACGCAGTATAAAGCTTAATAAATGATCTTCAAAGGCATACAAAATAAAGCTTCACCTTAGAAAATACCTCAAAACAATTTCAGTCTGCCCATTTCACCCTAATGCCCCGCACAATTAGGCATTAAAATATTTATTAGCAACCAGAAGAAAACTATAAAATATCTATTAGCGGTACCGCTAGAGTGGAATTTTCAAGACGAACAGTATTTCACTCAGGACTCTACGATATTTATTTATTATGACACCGCGCTATAATCACAGGCTGAGGGCGGAAGGACCAAAATAAAGAAATCCCTTCTCGGAGGCGGGAGCCCTACGTAAAGAGCTCTCCCGCCCACATCCTACGCCAAATAAAAGACTAGCACCTAGAGACGCAACCGAAAAATCCAGGCTCTATAATTATGTTCAGCTCCCAACCGATGTACCGGCAAGCCAATTTAAATTTACTGCGAACGCCGCACGTGTACCACAAAATGAAATCCTACTACCGCACCGAAACACGCACGAAATAAAACCTAGAAAAACAACGCCGGCGCCACCCCTTCGATCCTAGTGGCTGCTGGTTCGAACCACGCCTGTTTCCGAACGCTACCCTATCCGTCTCGTTCCTACGTTCCTAATCCACCGTTTCCCCTCTCGTTTTGTCCCGAGGTGTCGTTCGAAAGCTTATCGCTTTTGGTTAGTACGCGTTGAGAGTTAGCGCGCGTAGCACGTTGTCGCCGCGCTGTCCGTCGCGGGGTGTCTAGTGAAGTGCCGTGTAGAGGTGCCGAAGTGGCGGGATTCCTTGCCGCGGGTCGGGGGGCCCATGCCCCCTTTCACCAGCACCACATTGGTAAAAGTTAGTGTCCTGTGTCTATGTCAAATTAAAAAAAATGTGGACTGTGTTGTGATTGCTGTAAGGTCGTTTTTTTAAGTATCGAAATGTCGATATATTATTGTGTTGCATTAATATGAGTAAGAAAGTCAGTTAACTATTAAGATTGTAATCTAAGATATTTTGTGGAATAAATGTTAGAAAATATTTTTATAAGTAGGTTAATGTCATTGAACTAACTTAGTAACAAATTTCAAAACACACTTCAATGTCAAGAGAAGAAAAATATAAATATACACATAGAAATTACGCAACAATCTGACGTAGGTGAGCGTCTGACATAAATATCATTGAACACAACAAAAAATGCGCGAAAATCCATAACTGGTTTTACCTGTAGGTGTGTTATGCACCGCTTTTAGCTATCGTTTTTTATGATAAACATTCACCTAAACTTGTACATTTAAACCAATAATTTAGAAAATGTTGATAAATGTTAGGCCTATAGTTTCGCACGGGAAGCATTATGAAGTAACAAATTTTATCAAACTTCGCCGCGATAAAAAACATGAAAAAAATAAATTTATCACCCAGCAACAACTTGAAAAATCGAGACAAATACTCTACTTTGTGATTAATGAGTAGTTAACAGTAATAAAAAGAAATTCACAGAAAAATCTGTGTTTATTCTGAAATTGTGAATGTGACTCTACTTGTTTTGAGGTAAACGATTAAATGCATTATTAAATCAATGAAATAAAACGAGGATAATGTAATTTTGTTCCTGTTCATGCCTAGATAGTGGATAAGGAAAAAAACATCTAACTAAAGTTTAAGTTAACACCCGAATTTAAAGTAAACATTTTGTTTAAGCGACTCTACCCTCTAACCTTTTAATTCTCCTGTCAATCATCTTTGCAAATAGTATCAAATAGTAAAATATATTTAGGAGTTACTAAGACATTTAACTAAACATAATTACTTAGTATTACCTTA
>JALPQI010022332.1:0-22860 GCA_025490895.1 Thaumatotibia leucotreta
TTGAACAGGGTACAGTCAAGTGCAAAAATAAGTATCAAAAGAATCCGCTTGCATCTTCTCTTGGTGCGATAAATATGTTACGACGTTCTTATTACACAAAATTAGAGTGCATTGGGACATATTTTTGAACATTTTTGTGTACATCTTATTTTATCTTTGACTGTACTAGGGTCGATCATGCTGAATAATTTTCGAGGTAATATAAATTATAAACGATGATGAACTATGACGGTGGGACAGTGGTATGATGCAAAGGAATGCTGTTTGCACAAAGTAGTGCAAATATTATTGCGACGTCTGACATTCCAACCCCCTCAAATCAAATGATACCTACTATCGAAGAGCACCTAAGTAATTCGGAATTATAATTTATAATGAATAGGGACCATTTACAGGGTGGAACGGAACGACGACCTTTCCCGCTACCGACCGAGTCTACCAACCATTACGTTACTTTCAGTATGGGACCAACATCGAAAACGTACATGGAAAATTGACTTTTCCATACTATTGAGCTCTAACTAATCAGTCACTTTGTGAAGTGTTCATTTTTTTTAAGATATTTCGATGTTGGTACTATACTGAAAATTCATCGTAATGGTTGGTAGACTCTGTCGGTAGCGGGAAAGATCGTCGTTGCGTTCCACCCTGTATTATGACGACCGCTGAAATCCGTGATGACAATATTATGTCAAAGCTACCTTAGAAGGATTAGGCTATCTGCGGGCCTAGCCAGGATGCCATTCTGCAATCGTATACGATAAGCGATAAGTCACGTGACCTTAATAATGTATAGAAATGATCACGCGACTTTTCGTACGAATCTGTCGTTCTCATAGATTTGTGACTTATCGCAGTTATCGCTCATATCGTCAAGGATCTGACAAACGCCTGTCATTTTGAAAACATAACTGTTCCTTACAGTAGAGACGTCCTTCTCCTTATCTTATGTTATGATGTTAACTTATTTTATTTTAAACGATATTTTTTAATAACACTGTCACAAAGTAGGTATTTATTTAGTAGATCGCAACTACTATTTAATTGTACACACCATGATTCTGAATTTGTGACCCATAAACGATTTCTAATTGTTGATATTGAATTTTGATTTATGGAGTATATAGTATCTTCTTCGGTTACCGCGATAATTATTCATGAAATAAAACTATTGAAACGAATTATGTTATCGCGTATTAATTAATTTTTAAATAGTTTATTGATCACAATCATGCTACGTACAACTTGTATAAGTAAGAAAGAGGTGGGATCTCCTAAATATAACTTTCGTTAGTGATATATTAAGGTTTGCATTTCTTGTATTTCGTTTTATAATTGTATTTTTATTGAATAGGTATGTGATTAGTGTTATTAAAAATACATGATATTAAATAAAATGTGTTAACATCATAAGATAAGGAAGTCTCTACTGTCGGGAACAGGGTTAAGTTTTCATAATCACCAAATTAAAAATTTAAAAAACCGACTTCAACCGATTTCTCAAAGATCCCCGATTTGTTTCCATCATTGGTTTCCTCAAATCCTACTTTCTGAATGCAAATTCTTGTAAATGAATGAAAATTACCAAAAGCGCCATACATGTACCTATAACATTTGAAGAGATCCCTCGATTTCTCCAGGATCCCATCATCAGACCCCAACTTGGTGCCAATGGGACCATCTCGGGGTAATACACGTTCGATCACAAAAAGAAATTTTAGAATCGGTTCACTATTCTCGGAGATATCAGGTAACATACATACAACAAAAAAAAAAAAATTCAGTCGAATTGAGAACCTCCTCCTTTTTTTGAAGTCGGTTAAAAATGACTGGCGTTTGTCCAATTCTTGCAGTTATCGTATACGATTGTAAAATGGCATCTTGGCTAGGCCTGCGTATAATAAATAAGTACCTAAAGTCAACAGAAAACTATTTGTATCAACCGGTCTTATAACTTTTGAACTCCTGGGTTGTCACGCTTGTAAAAATCACTTTCCGTCTCATTACACCCATCAAATTTCTTTCGTACGAAAGTAAATGGCGACAAATTGAGTGCCAGTCGGTTTGTAGACCGGAACCGGCTGACCGGCGCGATTCCCACGCCTTCAAACAACCATTCAATCATTCATTATCGTTTTATTTTCATCGAGATAATAATTATAACTTGTTTCCTCATATAAGCATATTGTACCCCCATTTTTTTTCTACGGATGGGCTTATATGTACATTAGTTTTATTTATATGGTTTATGCAACTCGTGTGCAATATTCGAAAGACGTGAGCGAATCCAAAAGGTTTTTTCAAATACAAATTCGTTGAATTCAGGCTAGTTCAACAATGCAAATCCCGTTTTTAATAGTACATTGTGCATCTAGGGAAGTAAGTACGGAATTACTAACGAGAGTGTTCCGCTGTTAGTATTCCGCTTATCGACCGTGATACGCATACAATGTTTTTCATCACACTTGTCGAAAACAAATAGTTTTAAGACAAAATATTATTAAATTACGTACTGACATTTCTATCACTCCCTACTGAATTCCAATTTTCTATTACTCCCGCTACGCATGCAAGGAATGGAGCGCTTAGACAGCAAGTGTGATACAAACGTACATTGCGCGAACTCCTAATATAGAGATAGATAGATTTTGCTACATTGCAATATCTCGCACCAACTATATAGCCCTTTTCTCTGAGTAATTAGTAATCTATTAGCAACAGTGATTTCGTACCCAAGTCTTCTCTCAACTCTTTCCGATTAACATGTTCTCGTGATGTGAATGAGGTTGATTGCAGACGTAACGTTATTTTACCTAGTTGGCCCTTTGCGTAACGTTATCGTAACCGGGGCACTATTGTTTATCGACGAGGGAAAATTTGGGCCAATCGCGTATGTACACGGAAGATATAGAATAAGTATTGCAATGTTTCTTCTCTAGTCAATGGTTCCATATTTAAATTGGGATAAACATTTGTCTGATAATCTAGACTAGATAAAATATTGTAGGTAATATTAAGTAATATTCCCAAATCATTACCTACTTTCCCTGTAATAAATTGGCTATTTAACTTTATAAAGGATATAGGACTATCTTTCTCTAATCGATAGTAGTTTCACGGTAAGCTCAATGGCGTATGTTGTGAGTACTAAGCAACGATGTAAGTATACATATAATAGATAGATAAATATATGTACATACTTACATACACATAAAACAACCACGGACAAATATTACAAGATAAATATTATCTACAAATTTCTGAACTTGCAGCTTCGTCACTATCGACTGAGCTACGTCGGCCGTCAATGTCCCACTACATTATCTTTCACCCCATTACTATTAAGTTCTGCGTTTTCCTGCACCGCTACGATTAACTTTAATTATAATAATAGTAGAAATGTTTGCGGGTAGTACGCAATTAAGTAAGAGCGGGAAACAGCCGCGCTCTATCCGGGACACAAGATAGTTTTGCTTAATTCCTGGTGTTACTATATACTGGTTACCTTCTAGAATGTTTTGTAAATTAATAGGTAATCCTTTTCATATTACTGAAATCTGATTTGTATTGAAGTAAATTAAAGAGGTACCTATCTGGTTCCGTAAATCAGGAATTTATCATATCTACAGATAGTTAATTCTCATTCTTCCCTACATTAGGCCACTGTGCACCAGTAGAAAACGAAAACAATGTAAACAAATCTAAAAACTTGAATTGGGTACCTATTACATAAGTCACACACTTTTAGAACACAATCTGTTTCCGAACATGATCTTCCTACATTTGCCAAAGTGAGAAAGTAAAAGTATCTGTACTACACTTCGATCCTATGCTTTTTTTTTATTAGCCACTCCTGGGCAAAGGCCTCCCCTCTTTTCCTCCATTCGGCCCGGTCGTCACTTTTCTCCCGCCATTTTGGATAGAACGCGTCCAGGTCGTCCCGCCATCTCCCCCTCGGTCTGCCAATGCCCCGGCCAGCACCATCGAAGGTTTCCCGTGGGTCTGAAACCTTTTGGCCCACCTTGCGGGGTGCATACGGCAAACATGCCCGGCCCAGTATGTTATGGTGGTTTATTTTTTTGTATAATTCGTGCAATCTAGATGATTCACGCCTTGACACAATGCGTGACAAGTCCAAATTAATTTAACCATATTGAAATCAAGAGCATACTTAATATTAGATTACATTACTTCACTGTTAAATGCCGCCATTGTTCCGTTTAGTAACATTTCCTTAATCCACAATGGAACCGCCGTGACATCCGTTTCCAAACCATTGTTACTGCTACTATGCTCTGATTGCCTGGTATCTGGCATTATGTCATATTGTATGGGGAAAAAATGTCTTATGGATATTATATATTATACAGGGTGTTCCTCGAGCCACTGAAAACCTTGAACGGGGTGATTTAGTAGGCTTATACTGAACAACTTTTAATATGGGGCCAATCACGAAATCAAAAAAAAAAAAGTCTTTTTCATACATTTTGACCGATTGATCACGACATTTTATATGAAAAAGGCATTTTTTTTGAGATTTTTGGGTTAGCTCCATAGTAAAAGTTACTCAGTTTAACCTACCAAATCACCCCGTTCAAGGTTTTCAGTGGCTCGTGGAACACCCTGTATAGGCAATAAAAATCAGAATTGTTTAAATTAGATTATTTATCGTAGCTACTAACCCCGCTACACTAGCACCATCAAATTAACAAGCCGCTAAGTATTGTTTGTCCATTTCGGTTTTATAGTCTTATCAATTTGTTTGTGAGATAGAAAGGTACAAACAATACTCAGCGGTTTCCTAAGTTCAGAGACGTTTATTTTATGAATTAGTCAATACGCTAGAATTAATATTTAGGTACTCTATTCGTCCTATAGATCCTAGAATCCTTACTTTTGTAAGATGTAGATTACATCTAGATTACAAAGTACATATACAAAAGTCATCGGAAGGAGTAATCGGATTACTTTTTGCCCAACTCTGACCAAGAGCGAGAGCTATAAAAAGTAAGTTAGGTACACCTTGATGCTTAGCCAAGTTGCCAATCGCTAGCGCTTAGTAGCGTATCGTAGTTTTCCCTCTCTCCTCTCTTTCATTCTTTCATATTAGTGCGACAAAGACAGTTAGCTGCCTTTCGTTTACGATTGACGATTAAGCGTTAGCGATTGGCAACTTGTCTCAGCACCCTTAACACGTTCGACGCCGGTGACACGGATATGTAACCGAAAAAACTGTATTCCTATGCCAGTGACACACATACGTGGTCAAAGTAATCTTATTCTTATGCCACTAGCATTAATCAAGTTCTTACTCCTATGCCAATGGCATAGAAATACGAACGTTTTTGACACAGGTGCTGAGTCGCCGGCATAGGAGAAAAATTTTTTCGGTCACACATGCGTGTCACTGGCGTAGAATTTCTATCGGATAATTTCGATCGGCATAGTATAAGCACTTAGTGAAAAAGTACCGGAGGCGAACGTGTTAACATGTATTTTTGACGTACGTCTAACGTCGTACGTCTTGTACATGGTACGCGCACAGATAATCGTAACTAGTTGCTTTCTTCCATCTGACAAGGCGGATCGCAATGGCGATGGCGTCGCGGCGCGTGCGCACAATAAGCGACATCAGCTGCTTCCGCTGTTCCGGTACTTATCCCTAGTCGACAATCTTGTAAAAGTACATTACCTATTTGTAAAACTTTACCTAAATTACTTTTTTGTAAAATACACAAATATTTATATGCATAGTGGTATGCACTTGCACTACCAATGTATTAGTTTATTTTTCTGCCTTTTCCGACTACTGGAGAGTTGTCTTGAAGATATCGCTTTTTAGCGATAGGACTGCCTGTTGCTACCTAAATTTTTAAATGTGTTTATTTTTGTACTATCTTTCCCTAGTGATTTAGTTTCACAATAGGTACCTACCATCGACTGAATTCGCTGTGATTGACGGATGGTCGTCTGGTGTATTTGGAAAGCACGTTGGACTGGCAATCCAGAGGGTACGGGAATCCCACGACAACCAGAATCTTTCAGCAGCTGTTAGTCAGCAGTTTTTTTTCTATGGTAAGCACATATGTTATGGGAATAACTATAACTATCTCGGGATTCAAATGTATGCAATCGAAGGATTTTATAATGTCAAATTCTGTGATTGCATTCAAATGAATACCTTAAAATGAAATTAATCTGAAACTCTATTTTCTTCCGTGAAATTCAACAATTTTGCAAAACCCGCCCATAAATTGCAATAATTTAAATACAAACGGCAGACTGTAATATTCATAATTGCATATTGTTTTGTTCTCCAATTGATAGTACAGGTAATGATAGATTGTTTAACATTTTTGCGGGACAGTTTACAGCCACGCGATGCACGAGCGGAGAAAACTTGAAACACCGACAAACAAACGGTATAGTATGTTATATTAGTGCATAATTAAGTGCGTGATGCTTTGACAGATTTAGTCGATTAAGCAATTACACGGAGATTAAATAAATAAATAATAAATAAATAAAAAAATAAATATCTTGGGACATCTTACACAAATCAACCTAGTCCCACGGTAAGCTCAATTAAGGCTTGTGTTGTGGGTACCAGGCGACGATATATATAATAGATAGATACGTATAGATACTTAGATACATACACAGCCATGACCAAGGAACAAACATTTGTGATAAATAAATACACAAAGAATGCCCTCGCCGGGATTCGAACCCGGAACCTCCAGCTTCGTAGGCAGGGTCACTACCAACTAGGCTACAGAGGCTGACACTAGGCTACAGAGGCTGACTGTAGCTGACTGTAGCTGATTATTATAATGAATGCGTGAATGTGGTTTCGAATGAGTTTAAAAGGGGAATTAACTACAAAGATACAATTTAAAAAGTTTAGCTCATTTTTGCAATAAATAATAACGTAAGTTTATACGACAAGTCCCGTTTGTCCTTAAAATACAGATTGATTTTTTATTCATCAGCCTAATTTTGAGGTCATGTTGATGAATTTTACTATCGAACCGACATTCGATCTGAAAAAATCTGATGTTCCATACAAACCCTGAGACATTAGTAGTCGGAAATGGATGGAACATCAGATTTTTTTTCTCGAATCGGATGTCGGTCCCGTATTTAGTATTAAGTTCAACAATATTATGACCATAAAATTAACTCTCTAAAATTTGGCCGGTGAATAAAAAAATCCTTCTGTATTTTAACGAGAAACGGGACTTAATCGCGGGCCGTATGCTTGTTTGCCACCGACGTGGTATTAAAAAAAAAAAAAAAAAACTTACGTCACCTTACGTTAAATATTGTCCTGACGTTTCGGGCATGATGTTACACGCGTGGAGTCTGCCTGCAACCCCGGGAGCAATCATGCCCGAAATATCGGGGCAATATTTAGCATAAGTAATAGCGATTAAGTCCCGTTTGAAAATATGAGTGATTATCATGAAAGTTTAAATCAATCAAATGTTAATATGAGCTCACAATCGGCTCTCAAACTATCTACCTAGTTTTGCCAGTATAAGATAATAACTATGATGAAGTTTAAAAAATGGATACGTAGTCAACTGTACATCTGCCTATTCTACTTCGACAGACAAACAACCCAAGTCCCAATTTTTTTTAACAACCTTATCTCTTTCGACGGCGTCGACACTATTTCTCCACAAATACTTAATACGATGTAGCATACTGTATTTATTTAGTATTGCATGAATAATACATATTTACGATTAAAAGATCTAGCGTTCAATATATTGTGGAGGGGACTATTGGGACTGCCAGCAAAAGCACCTGACGTGACGCTTACTCGTACAATGGAGTTGACTAAGTAAATTTGCAATTTGGAGAAATTTTGATATTGTCACCCTATAAAATAAAACTATTTAACAAAACTAACAAGAAACTCCTCTCCCAAAACACATGACAATACATTATGTGGTAGATTTTACATATGAGCAAAATAACGTGATTCAAATAAATATTCTCTGTTGATATATTGCGTACTGGTATGTACTTCCACCTTATCATTCAAACACATCCCGTCGCGTTGACATCCGATACTTCAACTCCGCTATTCCTTAAGTATTTACATACAATTACAATATAATTACATCTCATGACACCTTATTGATGTTATAGTTCGTGAAATATAAATTGGTAACTTTCTACCTATCATCATCATCATCATCACATCAGCCGAAAGACGTCCACTGCTGAACATAGGCCTCCCCCAAAGATTGCCACAATGACCGGTCCTGCGCCACCCGCATCCAGCGGACTCCTGCGACCTTCACCAGGTCATCGGTCCACCTTGTGGGGGGCCTACCCACGCTACGTCTTCCGGTACGTGGCCGCCACTCAAGAACCTTCCCGCCCCAACGGCCATCGGTTCTACGCGCAATGTGCCCCGCCCACCTACCTATATTATAGTAAAAATAAACATTCAATTTATATTTCTCGAACTATACCTACTCATTTATACATCCGATTTATATCTCGGCAAATCTCACGGGCCTATTTTACGTAGAGGGAGAGGGTTTATGGAGTAATTTGCTGTGTTTACACCCTAGACCCAACCCAACCCATTGACAGGTACAGTAATAGTTACACGGCCCACGGTGTAGAGGTGGAGTAATATTTGTATTGTTAGGCATCGTCCTAATAATAATCATAAGTAACTTATCAGTAGATTCGCGCAAAATTTTTACTTAGCATCTAGCTTGATTTCCATCGCATTGCGTTCTACTAAGATAATTATATGGTTATTCCTTTTTCACCACACTGCTCGTAAACACACTGTTTGTCCTTCAATTTCAGAGCGCAAAACTGTGTTTTAATCTCTAGAGGTTAAAGTAATTTTTTTTTAATCTTCTGGATAGACTAAAGCAATAACTTATACGGCCTGAGAGTGCAATAAGCTTTTTGACGTTTGAACTAGACAGTACGTTCGAAAACTCAATAGTTTCAAACAGATTCATACGCATGAACCTTTCATAATATTATATTCAATATGCTAAAATCCAAATTAAATACCACAATTTGTTGTAAAAGGCTTTTAATTAAAAGTTCTAAAAATACGACAAATAACAACAATAGGAAAATGAAAGTGTTTTCAATATGCAAATTTCAGAACGCATCCGAATATTTTTTTCTTTTAAAATTACAAGCCACGCCAAGATAAATATTTGAAGTTATTGTTTTATTATTTGTTAATTTGTTTATTTTTTGGAAGTTGAGGACTTGCAAATAAATACCTCCTAATTTGTTATGTTTGAGTTTTATTTCGCATGTATCCTCGCTTTAGTGTGGTGAAAAATGTTGTGTTTCACTCGGCAGCAAAGCTTGTTCAACTCTCGTGCCTTAAAACCCTCGCATCGCTCAAGATTCCATTTTATGAACCACTCGCTGCGCTCGTGGTTCAAATTCTGGAATCTTTCGCTTGCTCGGGTTTCAATATTTGCACAACAGTTAAACAATCACTTTGCTCCCTAGTAAAACAAATAACTATTATCAATTCGTTAGCTATTCTCAAAATTCGATGTTTTCCCAACACACGTCGCCACCAGAATCCCGGCGGCGCGGGCGCACGGACCGTGTCACGTTTCACTCCAGCTATTCGCCGAGAAAACTGCGGCCCGCATTTTTATGCCTCCACCACGCTTCAGCAAACTCGCCACAGATTATAGAAAACAACCTTCTGCCGATGAAAATAAAAGTGGTTTTAGTAGGTGTACGAATGTTGCGGGAATCTCATGCAAACTCCAGTTAAACATCATTATGTAGACGAGCTTATTAATTTATTGATGACACCGTATTAACGATGAAGATATACATTTACACAGTAGGTAATAAATATGTTAATTTTTTATTTATGTTTCGTTTCTGAACAACAAGTAGACAAATATTTTAATGATAATTAGGCATGCTATAATATTATCTTTACGTCTGTAACAAGTGAAACATTATAAAAATAATGCAACTATAATTTTATTAACGCTGACAAGACATCTAAGGATTAATTCGCAATAATACATATAATATATGATAATAAATAAACACGTATCCAAAGGTTTCTTTACGTATGCAAAGGTTTATTTTTCACCAATAGTTTATAAATAAAATTGAAGTAATTGAACTAAAATAGAAATAGAACTGTCACAAAACAATAAATTAATGTGCTACATAATTATGTATGTCTTCATGACAGCTGTTTAAATATTATAATTTTATAATTAAAGTAAATTAGGAAAATTAACTAAGAATAGCAATTAAAATTATAAATACCTACTATGATATCATATAGAGTCGACCTGACATCATGTGAATGTTTACAATAAAATATTATTTCTATTAAACTATTGATGTTCTAACCCAATTAGCCTATTTTTTGTTATTAGGAAATTCAAAAAAGCGGTGGCGGAGCGGGTGGTGGTGGTGAGCTCAGTGGTTTAGACGTTTGACTTTCAATCCGGAGGTCGTGGGTTCAAATCCTGGCTCGTACCAATGAGTTTTTCCGAAACTTATGTACGGAATATCAGATGATATTTACCATTAGCTTTCGGTGAAGGAAAACATCGTGAGGAAACCTGCATACATCCGCGAAGAAATCCAAAGGTGTATGTGAAGTTCCCAACCCGCTTAGGGCCAGCGTGGGGACTAAAATATTATTATATTATTATTTTAGGAAATTCACATACTTATAAATAATATTCGTATTCGTTCTCGTTTTATTATAGTAATATCAATTAAAAATAAAAATGTAAGTAGGTAGACTCGTCGACACTATGACGAGTCACTACACAACTTAATACCCTTTCAATTCCAAAAATAAAATAACATTTGTATTCAAAATGGTCGACTGAAGAGGATGCCTTCAAGGCAATAAAGCTGCCATTTTACACTTATCTTATGTGCGCTAATATATCTGACTTCCCCCACTATTCTCTAACACGACATTGACAAACAACAGTAAAGTATAGTTTAGTTTACGATTCACTTTCGATTCTCATAATGAGGGTGCTCGAGTCACCTAGATAGGAATCGCACCGAGAAATGTGGTGGAACTTAGCAATCGCCATTTTCTGCCATCAGTTCCGGCTGCGGTGGTTTGACCGTCTACTGTAGCCATGAGTTGGCAAAGAACGTTTACGTTAGCGTTTATTCGATACGTAAATTACTCCATCACGCTCACTCTAATAATCATACACTAACACGTTCACTGCGGTAGGGGGTCTATCGACCCCCTACAAAGTATGGTTAATTACGAGTTAAGCTAATTGCTGCAGCGACGGTGTGAAAGAGACAATATAATCGTATGTATGCTGTCAGTTAGAGGGCGTTTTCCAAAAAAAAAAAAATCCGAAAACCCGTTTCTTCGAAATCTGAATGTTTTTGGGCTCAATCGAATCAGAATCAGGAGCTTGGATTTAGATAAAAAAAATATGTCCCAAAATTTTCGTACAAAATTTAAGTTACCGTTAACGTGATGTACTTAATGGAATTTATTTTTTTGGAAAACGTCCTAGAATCCTTTCTAATAACACGTGTAACCTAGAAATCAAGTTTTCATATTGGTTATGGAACTCTCAGAGCTCGAGCCTGACGAGCCACCCTTTTTTCAATCCTGCATAGGAATGCTATACCCTAGTAAGGCCCAATCTACACTCCAATTTAATGAAATTTAAACCTTTCATTTGTCACCACTCCAACTCCTCCTGCGGGTGTCGTAAGAGGCGACTAAGGGATTGAAGTGTCACTGACCATTTTTGATAACGATTGATGATGGGCAGCAGCGTCATCATAGTGGACACATTACTGCGATCGCCAATCCGCTTGCCCAGCGTGGCGATTATGGGCATTTACCTCCTAATGCGTCTCAACGCATAGTTAATAGGAGAGGCCTTCGTCCAGCAGTGGACTATCATAGGCTGATGAGAGTGAGAGAGAAACCTTTCATAAACTTAATTCCGATATCAAATAAATTGTGAAATCAACGAAACAAAGTCGCATATGCTTTGTTTCGTTGATTTCACAAACAAACGAAGTTCACCACTATTTCTTGCAAAGCAAGGTTCAAAATAAGATTTAAAGAAAATAGTATGGTGGGCCTTACGATACGCACAACACACAATATGCTGCAGCCCTGCCGCGAACACCGAAAACCCAAAATTTCGAGGATTTGTCTGTCACTCTAATGACACCTTCGCTTCGTTGGAGCGACAGAGAATCCTCGAAATATGCAGATTTGGAAGTTCGCGTTCATTTCAATCCTACACATAGCAGTCTAAGGCTCTAAGGGATGCTATACTCACAATGTATGCTGATCAAGGATCGAATCGATCGAAAACAAAAGAAAGTAGGCACGTGCAAGGAAAGCGAGGGTCACGGGCGCCGCATGGCAATGAAATGACGATGGAAAGTGAAACCATGCGTCATACGAGTAGGTAAATAGGTACGTGATTCGATTGCGATCGATGTTTTCAGATTTGTCAGTTGATGATTTGTTTTTATACTAGCTTCCATAGCCTAGCTGGTAGTGACCCTGCCTAGGCTGTAGGTTCCGAGTTCAAAACCCGGCAAGAGCATTATTTGTGTATTTTTTATTACAAATATTTGTTCCTTGGTCGTGGCTGTTTATGTATTTAAGTATCTAATGTATGAAAATGAAAAAAACGATTATTGCGTTAACCCTTAATCGGATAATGGGGCTATGTTTCCCACCTGTTTTGAATCTTTTGTCTCACTGATACCAAAACCAATGAAATTTTGGTGTGACTCGTGTTTGACTAAGGGTTAAAACAAATACTTAAATACATATAATATAATACATTACATTGTTACGATCTCCTAGTAAGTAAAATGATTACATGTGTCAGATCGTGCTCTTCCGTATTAAGTAATAACAAACTTAAAAATAACAAGAACACTTCTAAACGTATATTTCGTTGGTATCTATATCGATTATATATACTTATCATCCCCATTTCAGTAGCAGAATGAGTTTCAAAATAAAGTAGTAAATTGCCTGTATGTAGCTTCCCTTAAGTAGTTCGAAAAGAGTGGTTAATGAATAAAGGTGCATTCAAACCAAAACAGCATTCGCTGTTCTATTCCCCGTTCTACGAAATCAACCAATCATGACTGTGTTGTGTAACGATCGAATTTCGTAGAGTGGGGGGTTAGAATAGCGAATTTTCGTTTGGTCTGAATGCACCTTAAGAATCGTCCAAAAGGATATCGGACCATGCTAAGTGTAGGTAGATTTCTGTAGTTGACTTCACCCGTCATAATTATACGTATTAAATAATGATACTCTGATTTTTTGCAATCGACTTATATAGAGGTATAGCCTCGTCCTGCCCGAATACTAAGTTTGAGCTATTGAAATTTAAATATAATGAGTTTGAAAATATAGTATCTTTTCTTTTGTTCTAAACAATCGAATATGTCCTTTATAAATCACATTGGGCAGGACGAGGATAGGTAAGGTTTGCTTTTTGACATTAGTACAAAAAATATATGGTTTTCCCGTCGTTTATTAGTCAGTCAAAGAAAACGAATGCCAAGTTTAATGTTATTGAACGGTAGTAAAAGTAAGTGTTTCGATTTACGACCCATAAAATGTAAACATTATGTACAGTAATAATTATTAAGTTTTATTTCTTGTTCATTGGTCGTTTAAAGTTTATATTATAAAATCATGTGCAACAAAATGACCTCAGAACGAAAGTGAAATTGTATAATTTGTATGTGTCGCGTTTGATTTATTAGCTGATGGAAGGTCGAGTGTAGTGACTATTAATGATTACAGTATCCATTATGAGTTTCCGTCACTATACGTACTTACTTTATACATTAAATTAAATCAAGAAGATTATTATTACCCACTCTTATTAAGCTTCCTTAATATTAAAAAAAAAACTAAACTGTTCAAGTGACAGAACTAGGAAATTAAAAAAACAACATCAACCTTTTTTTCCAAGATCCCGTCACCAAAGCCCGACTTGGTGCCAACGGGATCAACGGGTTCAATTAAAATATTAAATAAAAAAAATAGTTCACGAATTCTGAGGTATCGAGTCCAAAAAAAATCAATCCAAATGTAAAACTCTTACGTTTCGAAGTTGGTTTGAGGATTCGTCCATCACCTAAACCCATTGTAATAAAGGCTATAACAAATTCAATGGTCCGTAACCTGGCTTATACTACCTTTGAAACTTTTGAGATGTGGTAAACATTAAATTACAATGACGAGCAACTTTTCATAAATTCACTCTCAAAATTATTTAACTTAATTTTAGCAATTATAATTATGTCATCGAAATATAGTCAAAATCTGATTTTCTCTTCTAACGTCATTTGAGTAAGAAAAGAGTTCAACGGGCGCCTGAAAGCATAAAATACGTTTCAAAATTCAATTTGTAAGACGATTCAAAGTTTTCTCAGATTAATTAAAAGTCGCACCATAATTTTCATCATTACCTATTAGCCAATAAACGGTCGTTGTTGTACGTAGTCCTCCCCCAGAACATGCCATATGTAAAGGTGCATTCAGACCAAACGAGCATTCGCTTCTTATCCCCCATGCACTCTACGAAATCAACGAACCACGTTTTGTGTAACGATAGAATTTCGTAGAGTAGGGGGTTAGAATAGCGAATGCTCGTTTGGTCTGAATGCAACTTAAGGATCGATCGTGTGCAACCCGCATCCAGTGAATTCCAGTGCGCTTACCATGAGCCTCCATCCCGTTCGTACTCGTGTTTATAACGCCGCGGCAGCTAATGGTAGCTATATCATTACCACGCTGAATCCATCGGCGCGTGGTCGCCAATGTCGCCACTCGAAAACTTGCTTCCTCAGCGGCCATCAGTTATTCTGACATTTCTGGCCATAATTATGTCCAGCGGATTACCACTTCAATTTGGAGATTTTTTTGAGTAACATCTGTGAATTTCGTTTTTCTACGGACCTCATAATATTCCTAATAAAATCCTTTATTAACATAATTACAGAAAACTTTACAACATACAGTAAAGCTAATCTAGTCTTGAAAGTTAAGGCTTAGAAACCCCGCTTCACACGAAACATTAGCCATGTAAACTAAACACCCACGTATTATCCCCCATTATGCAAGTATGGAGTAGTCCAACAAGGAAATGCCAATCGACAATGGCTACAATAGCCAGAAATTACGCAAATCCGATGACAACCATTCTCATGTCCACGCCCTTACACAATGTAATGACACTTTTACTCCATGCAAAACATAGACAATACCATCTTCCCATGGCTCGTCTATGGTTAGTTAGGTTTTTCTGAACGAAAGTAAGCGATCGATTGTGTGGGGTTGATGAACTTGTTTACTTTTTTAATCGGTTTTGCGCGACGTTGGATTAGCTATTTAGCCGTGAAATTGGTTGTCAATGTCAGATATAAATTATAAAGCGAAGTTCATAGCTTTATTTTTGTACTTTCTGCAATAAATTATTTAAAATAGTAATAGTTCACAGCCAACTAGTTTCGATATTTTCCGGGTAACTATAGCAAAAAAAAAATACAACAACAACTTACATAAATCAACTTAGTTCTAGATTAAGCAATGCTTGACAATATGCGTACCTATTTCTCGACGATATGCGAAAGGAATAATATGTATCGCAACACTGATATGCGTTGTGCGAGGAAGTCGGACTATTCGGTGTTTTGAACTTTGGTTTTTCGAAAAATAATAAAGCAAACGAATAAATATTTTTTGCAATACTACGTTTTTTCTACGAGCTCTACGGCCATACAATTAGTACGCGCGGAAAATGTCTAAAAAGAGAATGTAAAATAATTAAAACCATACGACAGTATTGTATAAAATCAACTTAGGTAAGTAATAAGAATCTAATAGAGACCACAAATTTTAAGGATTCAAAGTTTTTAGTGATAAAGAAATAATTTTACTTGCATATGTAGACATCATATATCTGCCTACACATATCAAATCTAGTCTATTAGATACCTAGAATACGTGGATTTTTTGCGTTCAGACATAATAGTAATAATATAATTGCATGACAATAAAGTAAGGCAGTTATTATTATTATTAACCGGTTGCGACACAAGTATAACACTCGTGGCACGCGTATGTTACCTGCTGTTATATAACTCTATTGTTTAGGCGTGATTACAATTTAAGTTCCATCAGGGCCCGTTTGTCTCATACACGGGGTTTAAATGAATAATTGGTGTTTCTTGAGTAACTAATACGCACACACCGCATATAGGTGTCATATAAGTCCTTTTGAGCAACATTTAGTATGAGACCAATCCTGAAATTGCGAAAAAAATCACTTTCCCCCGTACATCCCATACTCCATAAACCATCTGGCCGCTAAGATATAATATATCTGGAGGGCTACCACGATCTACTAATTATTCAGATTAGGTCCTAAAGTGAATCGCATTAGTACATCGTAGTAGTCCACCTGGGGGGTTAGGGCTTGTCCATTAATCACGTCATACGATTTTGGCCTGCTCTGGATTTTTTCTTGACCCCCCCCCCCCTCCCTCTTTACAGTATGACGTGATTAATGGATAAGCCCTTACCATGACGTACTAATGTGATTCAGTTTAGGTCGAGACAAAGGAACAAGACTATAGGTACGAGTCGTACGTCTCTCCCTTTCAATGAACCTACACTGAATCGCATTAGTACGTCATGGTAACTCCCCTGGTGGCGATTATACTTGTGTATCCACGGAATAACAAAAACTGTTTTTTCTGTTCTGTGTGTCCATCCCACCTTGGCCATAGTAGCAATCTGCGGTGTCATTCGGCTATTTTTATTATCTCATGACATAGCAATGCTATGGCCATTTCTGTGAAAACTAACGATGTCAGCAGAAAACTGTCAAAGTTAATACGTAACTTAGTCACAGAAAGTTAAAATACACAATACATAGATCTACATTCGTTCACAAATTGGTAATGCGAGTCGTTCAAAAAATTCGTCGTCGTTAGTTCAAAATAGTCGTTCAATAAAATAGGCTTAGCACATGATTAGTGCGACAGTGATATCATAAGCTGATAGTGAGATAGTCTATCCATCCCTCTTTTATTCATATAGTTAGTAAAAGATGGAAAATCTATCTCGTGGCGACAAATTGACATACGAATCATGTGCTAAGCATACTGATTGTATTCAAATCGCATGAAACAGCGAGATTGTAATGAATATTGGTGTGGTTGCAATATTTTATATTGTCAAATCCCGTGATAGCATACAAATGAATCGCGGGATTGAATGCCTTAGCGTGAAGCACATTTTACTAACAAAATATCTGAGCGACTGGTCGAAACTGCTACCGGTGACCAGCGGCCCTACCGCCAAAACCGAAATTCGTAAATTTCGAGGATTTGTCTCGCTCACTCTAATGACGCCTTCGTTTGAGTGACAGAGAAAAATCCTCGAAATTTACGAATTTCGATTTTCGCGGTAGTAGGCCAGAGAGCTGGCAGCTTCCTATTGCAGCTATGTATACATACAGCAAGGGAATGCTGCTAGCATCTTTGGCACAATGCATAGGCGACCATTTTTAGATTTTTACTTGTAGTGATATTTTATTAAATTTTAATTTATAATTTAATTTAGTTTTGTTATAGTTTATACCTCTCTGCTTAAAACGACACTAATTTAATAAAATTCAGTATGTACCTACACAAAAAAAAACAATACTTTAATTTACTTTTTATTTACTAGGTACTTTTGTCATTTATGTTTTTGGTTGGAGTGTCAGAGACAGATGCTTGACGATTTATTTTCGCGATAGGCCTGCACTTTGACACAATCACTACATAGGTACCTACAGTATAAAACAAAATCGCTCTCTCTATCCCTATATCCCTATGTATGCTTTAATCTTGAAACCTCGCAGCGAAATTTGATGTGTTTTTTTCAATAGATAGTAGAGGAAGGTTTTAGCATCAGTATTCTACCCGTACGAAGCCGGGGCGGATCGCTAGTAAAGATATACCTATAAAAACATTTTTGTGAGTTTCAAACTACTAAAAAAGTTAAAATCATTAGCCGTACCATGAATGGGTAAGTAACGTTTACGATAGCATTTACTCGATACATAAACTGTAAAACAGCAGTCTATCCTGCTCGCACTGAGGTATTGGAGCAAGGGCGATGGACTACTTTACGTATCGAGTAAACGGCAGGCCTTAGATACTTAAGAGTCATGAAATTGCAACGTCTTCTGCATCTAACTGTATCTACTTGTTGAATATTCATGTCGTGTAGATAATTATGATCTGCAGCCATCGCCTGCATCGGCAATTACGGAGGATTTCCAACCGATACTGACCATTTTATCGGCACTGTCTCACTTTTACTCGCTGGCACGCTATTTTATACCAGTAGTCGTACCATGAGTTGGAAAGTAAAGAATCCGTTAGGTTTTACTCGATACGTAAAGCCACAGAATTAGATTTGGATAGAAGAAACAAGTTCATTCATTCGCATGGCGGCCGAGCGTGTCAGATTTTGTACTGAAGTTGTTACTTGCCTATGATTTTAAATATGTCTCAGGCCCTTGAGTATTCATATTTTTTGTGTTGTTGCAATTAATATTACTTAAGGAGGCATTATTAATGTTTTTGTTCACTTTAACTTACAAAATTTGACGCCCGAAAGCTGCAAGCTGCGATTAAAGACGGACAACTCAGTGGATTTCACCGAGTTCATTTGACACGCTAAGTAGAATATACGTTTGCTTGATCTATGGTATACATGACATCTGTGCGTAAAGCATTCTATCGCGCTCGCACTGATATAATTGGAGCGAGCGCGATAACCTGGCCTACTACCGCGAAAATCGAAATTCGGAAATTTCGAGGATTTTTCTCTGTCAGTCTGTCACTCAAACGAAGGCGTCATTAGAGTGTGAGAGACAAATCCTCGAAATTTACGAATTTCGTTTTTGCGGTAGGGCCGCTGCTTTACGTATCGAGAAAAATCTAACGTTACCGATATTTGCAAAGTCATGGTACGGCTACAAAGAGCAAATCTCATTTGTACGTGATTACGTGTAATTAGGGATTTGGTGGCAAATTACACCTTGTCGTGCTCCAATGCGAACTTGATTACAAATTGTATCGAATCAAACAAAATCGTAGAATAGACCATTTCTTAAGGCGATGATTTCGCAGAATTAGTGTTTCTGCATTCTTTTAAGATGTAAGCATTGAAAACCTGTAAAACGTGAAATTGCTAGAATTGAGACCTTTATAGAGATTTTCTAATAATAAACGGTTCACGAAAAAAAAATAAACGATGTGTACCACGTATGTGTCATGAACCAGAATTGTAATTTTAAAATTAGAACATACCTTCGATAAGAATGGGGTGGATGCGACAAATCGTTGGCTCCTATTAATGGTTTCTTATATTATTGTCAGTCATACGTTGCTGTCGAGCTATAGTTAGAAATTTCTAAGAATTAACTTTTGACAGTTATACATTAATATGAGGATAAAGTTTTTCTGATAGTCTTAACTTAACGTCATATACAAGGCACATTCTAAAGTGCCAAAAGTTAATTCTTAGTATTTTCCAACTATAATTTTTATTGGTCAGCATCTGTATGAAAGTTTAGTCGTCACAGTCAAAAGTATGTAGCAGTTAATACCAACGGCTATTTGATTAAGCTTGATCGACGTTTTATGGGCAGGCGTGTAAACGAAAGTATATAGCCGTGACACTGCAACTGTCGCTACTAGCTGTCACTCTTATTTTACAACTGAATAAAGCTCAAACAAAATTTCGAAGAGAGTTATCAGAAATGTCATGATGTAGGAAAAGCTTATTCAATTTTCACATGCTTTTATTTAGTTTCACGTTTCACCTGTCCCGATCATCATCAGCAGCCTATGATAGTCCACTGCTGGACGGAGGTCTCGCCTATTAACTATGCGTATAGACGCATTTGAAGGTAAATGCCCATAATCGCCACGCTGGTCAAGCGGATTGGCGATCGCAGTAATGTGTCCGCTATGATGACGCTGCTGCCCATCATCAATCTTGTAGAATGGTCAGCGACACTTCAATCCCTTAGTCGATTCTTACGACACCCGCAGGAGGAGTTGGGGTGGTGTGGTGACAAATGTATTCTTACTGCCGTCACCACACGGCAAAGCAAGCATAGGTAGCGCAGTGTAAGGGTGCGAACGGTTTACAGCCACGGTGTGTAGGCAATGGGAGTGGTCGCTCCGTCTGATCGGGCACCGGGGCTTTGCGCTCTGCTTCCTCTTGTTACTTTGTTTAAGGGCTTGGCGTGTAAAACATCACCTTAAATACTTTAAGAATCTTGAGTTTTAACGACTCGAATCTTAAAGAGGAGGAGGCTCAGGGAATTCGGTCCTATCACAATTTTTTTTTGATTTAACCAAACTTTTTATGTTGGCAACTTGGCATTCTAATAAATTAATTTGGTTGATTATTTACACCAGTTTTTTGTTGATTACACCAGGGTCGCGTTTTATAAAGTTACAATTTACAATTTCGCTGTTTGCCTCTCTTTCTAGCCAATATGTGCGTGCGTTAGAGAGGCAAACAGCGAAATTGTAAATTGTAACTTTATAAAACGCGACCCTGTTGTTTGTATAATGTACAATGTTCTTTGTTGGTTTAGTTAGACCAGAACTCTCGTAGCGACTCCTTTTTAGTTTTGTAAATTTGATAGAGCAAGGATTTGTTACATATATCAAAGTTTCCTCGTAATATAGCCAACATATACTGCCGTGCTAACTAAAAAGGACGCATCTCCCATATAACAACTATGAGAGATGCGTCTTTTTGAGTTAGCACGGCAGTATAGCCAACCTAAGTAACTTTGGTATATCTCCCGCAGTATTAGTATGTTATGTGTTGTAATATTCCTGGCCGTGTGGTGACGGCAGAAAGAATACACATGTCACTACCCGAACTCTTTCCAAGGGTGTCGTAAGAGTCGACTAAGGGATTGAAATGCCATTGACTATTCTTTAATGCAAGACTGATGATGGGCAGCAGCGTCATGGACACATTACTGCGATCGCCAATCCACTTGCCTAGCGTGGCGATTATAGGCATTTACCTCCTAATGCGTCTGTACGCATAGTTAGTAGGAGAAGCCTACCTCCAGCAGTGGACTGAGATAGGCTGTAGATGTGATGTTGTAATATTATAAAACTTGCTTCACAAAGTACACAAACCCTTATAGCTGTCGACGAATTTCACAACACGGCACATTACCGTTTCCTCGCGCATAACTCCGACCATAAATTGCGTCACAAGCGTCATAACTATGTTGACAGTTGCGTCTTTATTATTAGGCGACAACTACCGCCACACTATTTAAGGGCTGTTTACTACCATTAAAATGTAACGTTCCGGTAGTGAAAGTAATATTACAAAAAACGGACGTGTTATAAAATGTTTTAATGTTTTGAATAGTTTTAATGGGTAATTAAATCTATGAATACGGCTGTGTTACTGGTCAAGCGCAAAGAAAAAACCGGCCATTAGGCCAATGCGAGTTTGACTCGCGTGGAAAGGGTTCCGTATGTTCACGCATATTGATTTATTTTCTATGATATTTAAAAATGTTATAGACTTCTTATAGGTTTCCCTGTAAATTATTCGTAAGGCACTATCGTACTGTGATTTTCACCTATTTTTTTTTTAATAACTTAAATATTATTTACCTTACAGTTATAAATATTTGAAATCTTCACGGTAAGCCCTTTCGTTTTATATATCACACGTTTCAGTTTGCAAACTTTTTTTATTTTCTAATTTCCCGCCAAAAAATCATTTATTTACGTTCCACGCCCATCGTTGGGTTCGACTTGCGTATGTATGCCATAGTGTAGATATGTGTGCTAGCAGCACTATTTAGTACATACTACCTTAACAATATTGCAATTTTCACTTTCAAACCATTACGTTTACGTATGGGACTCTTAAGGCGCTCGACTTAGCAGTTCTATTTATACACGGTGTTTTTATTGAGTTCCGTTAAATTAAAGGGATGCTTATTTAGATCAAAAATAATCAATTTCTCTAAGAAAATAGTGTATTAACTCTTACTGTTTTTGAGTTATTAAAGAAATAAGTTTAATGACTGAACAAGTGTATTGCAACCTTTATTACATCCTAATATTACTTATTTTGACATGTGCCCTCAGTCACCTGAGATCTTATTCTTAAGGTACTCTCACACTTGCCATTTCAATTATTATGTATATTTTTTTTACGAAATTAACAAAAGCCGATATACCAGTCAACTTTTATTAATGTCTAGGTACCGTTTAAGGGTTAACATTAGTCAGACCTTGAGTGAAAGTGTAACAAATTCTCTTCGGCAATTAACTCTGATTATCATCGAACAATACAGCATAGCAAAACAGTCTCGGGTTACGCGCCTCATATGAAGATATGTCGTTATTTCGCCGCTTTATGTCGAGTTGTACAATGGGCAGGCATTTTGTTTATGTAAGTTATGCGCATAATTTGTACGAGATAACTGAAGAGTTTATCTAGGCGTTGAAGATTTATTATAGTATGATTATACGACTAATATAATGTAAAAAAAATCGAGTGTAATAGTTATTTATGTGGCTGGCGCATAATAAGAGGCATTAAACATGAGTGTTTAATGCCTAATTATGTACAGTCACATACATAACTTTATCTACATCCATATCATTAGTTTAGAATGACAATTTACCTTTATTTTCATTGATATCCACTAAGTAATTACCTCTAAATATAAAAATTCAAATCAGTTGAAATCACTCAATTTG
>JALPQI010022333.1:0-18172 GCA_025490895.1 Thaumatotibia leucotreta
AGTATAAGAATAAATTAATATTGCCAAAAACGAACATGGAAATGTACAGGAATAGTCCTCATTATAAATGTATAATCATCATGAATAAAATTCCCGATTATATAAAATTAGAACCCAAATTTATATCATTTAAAAATAAATTAATTAAATTCCTTCTTGATAAATGTTATTACTCTGTGAATGATTTTTTAAATGACAGTAATGTATAGCCTATTATTATTATTCATTATTTTTCAAATAAATACCCGACATAATAAATTAATTATATATACCGTAAATTAATAATAATTGTATTTTTTGTGATACTTAGCTTTAAGAAATATTGTATGCCCTTACAGGGTGTCATGGTCTGACTTACTTTTATATGTATAACATCTTAAGAAATGTACATGACTTTACAACGAATAAATTGAATTGAATTGAATTGAATTAAAGCTATGATGACGATTGGTACAGCGTCGGGTACTAGTACTTCAACCTTATAGGTTGTTCAGCTTCCACATTTTTCAGAAAATTTTTTGAACACGTTTTTCAAAGTTGGGATTATGACCCCGAAATAGTAATCACCCTGTAGAATAAGGTACTAAAGGTAGCCGCGAGCTAATAATTTTAAACTTGAGTAGTATTTTACGCAAAAACTATAATGAACTCGATATATTTTATTGATAATACCGGCTGTTTTCTTTAGTACGGGTAATAAATTTAACAGTAAGCCGTACTTGTCAAAGTAAACAATCTTCATTGACCGACTTTTACCTATCCCGTAATTAAATTGTTCGAGTTTTTCATACGAATCAAATCACCTATGATTATACATAAATATATTACGATACGAGTGCGGAAATCATGACGTTCAAAACGAGTGGTGATAAATTAAAACACGATCGAAGGGAGTATTTAAATTTTAGAATTATAACTAACGTGAGACTCAAATTATCGAACCGGGTTTAAGTCGTATTTAAGTCGATGATTGCCTCGACACGTTTCGATCCATTTGCTAAAAATAGTGCATCGCAAAGTTGGCATTTGCAACGCTCACTAGCGTATCGTAATTTTCTCTTGTCACTCATTTTTTAACCGACTTCAAAAAAGTAGGAGGGTCTTAATTCAATTGATTTTCTTTTGTTGTACTTATGCATGTTACCCGATATCTCAGAGAATCGTAAAATGATTAAATTTTTTTTATTGAACATGTATAACCCCGAGATGGTCCCGTTGGCACCAAGCTGGGGTCTGATGATGGGATATTGGGAGAAATCGAGGGATCTCTTCAAATTTTTATAGGTACATGTATGGCGCTTTTGGTAATTTTCGTTCATTTACAAGAATTTGCATTCAGAAAGTAGGATTTGATGATAGGAAACCAATGATGGAAACCACAGACGATAGGATCTTGGAGGAATCGGTTGAAGTTGGTTGTTTTAAATTGTTTATTAGTGCGACAAAGAGAGTTGCGCTTCGTTGACGAATGAGCGTTAGCGATATCTTGGCTACCCAGCAGTGTTATTCACTAAGGAAACCGCCTTGCTGTCAGCGCTGTGTCAGCGCTGCGGCAGCGTCGAGCCTAAGAATGGTATTCACGAATGTACTTTAAACGACTTTAGTGCTCGGCGACGAATGCGGCGTGAGCTGGAACTACACTGCGTCGAGAGTTTGACGTTTAATGTACGAACTTCGTATTCTCTAACGAAAAACAGCGACGAACTCGCCCACAACCTCGCTCACAGCCTCGATTCCTAATATCAAATCAAACAGCTAGGATGTTAGACAAGGCTGTCTCGACGTCGAGCTTGTTGACGAACGCAGCGTCGAATGTGTGAATAAGGGAAAAGCATAGCTGGTGTTAGTTAGTTTGAAAAGTACACTACTCCAGTTAAATTTACTGCTCGTGATGTAAAAAAAACATGCGGTATAAACGTTTAAGACATTAAACGGCAGTTCATTTAATATAATATTCATTAAATTGTCGGCACGGCTGGTTGACACCACGGGGGATCCCATTAGCCTAGCTAAGATGCCCTTTTGCAATCGTATGAACGATGAGTAATAAATGTATGCGAATGACAGATTCGAACGAAAAGCCACGTATAGTTGCCGATTTCAGAATAAACATTTAACAGTTTAAGGTGCATTCAGACCAAACGAGCATTCGCTATTCTATCCCGCAATCTACGAAATCAACGAATCACGTTTTGTGTAACGATCAAACTTAGATAGGGGTTAGAATAGCCAATGCTCGGTTGGTCTGAATGCACCTTTATAAATTTAATGAGCCTTATAGTTATATAATGACGTTAACACTATCGGAGTCTTATCCTCATGTTAATAAGGATTATCTATGAAATGAAATGAAATGAAGACGTCCACTGCTGAACATAGACCTCCCCCAAAGATTGCCACAATGACCGGTCCTGTGCCACCCGCATACAGCGGACTCCCGCGACCTTCACCAGGTCATCAGTGACTTTGCTTATCGAATACGATTGCAAAATGGCATCTTCGCTAGGCATTTGTTCTCTTTGTATAAGTGTGTCCTGTTTTATATTTATTTATCATAACGCCAACAGATAAGAGTTTCGAAAGAAAGAAAGAAAAAACATTTATTTATTTAGTTTGGGTATATAAATAAATAAATTAATATATACTTAAATATTTTTGGACATCTTACACAAATCGACCTAGTCCCACGGTAAGCTCAATTAAGGCTTGTGATGTGGGTACCAGGTGACGATATATATAATAGATACATATAGATACTTAATACATAGACAGCAAAACTGAATTTCGTAAGAACATCTTTCAGTCACGCATGAAATATAAAATTGTACTTCACAAAGCCCATTGAGGCATCGAAATGTATACGTTTACAAATAAGAGCTCAGCACAAATGTCAAAATCAGCTGTCACGACAGATGTAAAGCCCGTTATGACAGTTATTCAGACATACTCGTATTCTTTCATGAACATAATTATGCAGATATACAATACTCGTCACTATACTTGCTCAAAAAATGGGTCAAAAGGTGGGTCCTTTTATTTCTAGAATCAAAAAATATATTTTTACACAAATCGACTTAGTTCCTCGGTCATAATCATCATCATCATATCAGCCAAAAGACGTCCACTACTGAACATAGGCCTCCCCAAAGATTGCCACAATGACCGGTCCTGCGCCATCCGCATCCAGCGGACTCCTGCGACCTTCATCAGGTCATCAGTCCACCTGGTGGGGGGCCTACCAGCGATTTGGAGAGCTATATCGGTTACTTTGGTTCTGCTGTGAATAGTCTCATTTCTAATCCGATCTCGCAGAGAGACTCCTAGCGTAGCCATTGCCCTTTATTTATTTATTTATTTAAACTTTATTGCACTAAACAGGAGTACAAAAGGCGAACTTAATGCCATAAGGCATTCTCCCTTTGGGTGATTTTGAGCCTTCTCATGAGGCCAACTGTAAGTGACCACGTTTCAATACCGTATGTCATCACTGGCAACACACACTGATCAAAGACTTTCGTCTTCAAACCCTGCGGAATATTGGACGAAAAGATGTGTCGTAGCTATCCGAACGCTGCCACAGTAAGTTGTGACGTGGGATAATACTTGAATAATATCTTTGAACTCTAGAAAAGTACAACTCTTTCTTCTGCCGTGTGGTGACGGCAGTAAGAATACATTGTCACCACTTCAACTCTTCTCATGGGTATTGTAAGAGCCAACTAAAGGATTTGAGTAAACTGAGCATTTATTTATCGCAGATTGGTGATGGGCAGCAAGTGTAAAATTACCATAAGGGCATGTTTCACCAATAAAATATAAGGCCGTTAATCCTTTTTCCCACCCGTATATTTGCAAATTGTAGCATACTTGTGATTGACAAACATATGATTTGTTATTTCTCACTTATTTCCCCTAGCTGCATAAAGCCAATTCAAGTATCAAAAATGTGCAAACCCATATTCAAGAGGCGCAAATGTCAAAATCAGCTGTTCCGCCAGATGCCGGCCCGTTATGACACTTACGGCCTTTTGAGAGTTGGCCGTTGTGAGCGAATTCATTCACAAATATGTTTTTTTTTTAATTATCCGAAATGCGACCGGTTTAAGCGTACGCGCATGGAGTAAGGGGAAGCTGGGGGAAAGTGGGTATTTATAGAACACGTATGCAATTAAGATATATTTTTTTCATCAATTATTTTACATCCCTCTTTTGTAAGCATAATAATATCCGTAAAGTGTAACATATTAATATCCAATATTGTACACCCTGGCAAAAGGTATTTTGTACCGACTGAGACTATTATTTATGTAAGAACAAATGTACTGATGAACATGATAACAATGGAATAAATGATTTTAGCAATAAACAAGTTAACATTATGAAATAAAACTATGAAAACGGATAAACTCGCGTATATTAACTAATTTTAACTTCATTCCGACGTTTCGAACACTTTACAGGGTTCGTGGTTTGTGGATGACTGACAATGGAGGAAATTTGATAGATCTACCTCCATCAAAATAAGAAAGATAAGTGCAAAACTACGCACCAAAGAAGAAGAAGTTAACATTATTTTAATAAATCTTAGGTTGCAACATTTCATGTAGCAACAGTCAAATAACATGACAATAATTTAAAATGAGTAATACATAGATTTGATTCACGCAAATAGATTGGCGGATATTTTAAAATATTTTACTAAAATAAAAACATGATACTATAAATGTATATTTTACACGAGAGTTAAAACATGACCAAATGTAACTTTTCTGTTTGACTCAATGGTTGACTGGTAGAGAATGCCTTAAGGTATTAAGTCCGTCATTTGTACTTTTTTTATAACTGTGCAATAAAAGTTAACTAAATAAATAAATGCTAAGTTTTAAACTTTCAATCGCGTAAACTTAGGTTAAACGTAATTTTTCCCGATTACGACCCATTTATCGTTAAAATATGAATGATACTATTAACTACCTACCCATAATAGACATACCTACACTATTCAAAAAAAAAATCAAATTTTAACTGTTTATTTTTTTAAGAAAGTAAGTAACGTTACAATGTTTTAGCTTAGTACAATCTTTAAAGTCTAGGATTATTTACTAAACATTTACTTTTTATTCTATGTTGTAGTTTATCCACTTATACAATTATTAGTAACTACACTATCAAAACTAAAATCGTGCCAACTCTCCCTACCCCACCATCCTCGCACTTGTCACACGCACCTGGTCCAGATGATCGACTCAGGCGCATCAGCTGTGAACTGTCAGCTGCGACCACTAACAACACAAAACCATCTTACCCTCTCATTCATAAGGTCCGTTTTACGCCACCATCGAGGGATTTTGTTACGCAAGCGATTATTTAACTTGTTATGTATAGTATAAGGGTGAGTTTTGGTTGAAGAGGAGCTCGTAGCCTATAGGCAGGTTTGGTAAGGTCTAATTATTGAACATAGGCTTCTGTTAACGTACGCCTTGGTATTTGAGAGCTGAGAGTTGGGTTACCGTTTTATGTATGTAATTTGTAATGGAAAGTGAAATCATTATCATCATATCTCTTTATCAGCCCTGTGTATGTTACGGAGGGACGCTCAACCGGACTCGAGCGGGCTGTCGAGCATCCAATATGCTCATTCACCCCATTTCCCTTAGCTGGAGCTGCAGGTTAATGTTCCGGTAGCGTTCCCCCAATCTCCCTCTGGCCTTCCAAATTTCTTGCAGAACCGCAGGACGTCTCTAAAGGCCTGGCCACGACATTGGTCTAAGGCGACCGGCTTAGCGGAAAACCATATCCAACTCATGGATTCGCTCGCCGCTGGTCGCCTTAGACCAATGTCGTGGCCGGGCCATAAGGTCGACCTCCCTGAGTTCCTTCTCTGCCTATCCCTGCCAAACACGTCATATCTCGCTGCTGCGTACATGACGCATTCAGCAAGGACATGCTGGCTAGTTTCGTCTTTTCCGCAATGTGGACAGGTTGCTTCGTTGCTTATTCCCATCACCTTAAGATGCCTGTTGAGGGTGTTGTGTCCCGTGATAATTCCGGTCAACATCCTCAGATTGTTTTTTTCCAGCCCTACTGTAAACTTCGAAATTCGCAAAATTCGAGGTTTTTTTTTGAAGTTACGTAGGTATTTCGAAGTTCACGATAGTAGACTCTATATGTATAATTATTTAATTATCAATAAACTAGTTCACAATGACTGTCACTAAATCTTCCCATTACATCCCATTGCGATCAAAAGAGCTTGTGATTCTGAGTAGAAAAATAACCCAAAATTTACCCATACATTCAAAATGATGAAAATGAACAATTAAAAAATAAAAGTTTAGTCATTTAAGACTAAATAGTGACAGTTACTTTCCCAACACAGTATAGGTAATATTCCCAAATGGTAAGTTTCCCTATAAAATATTAAGATAATTTGACTGAATCAGTTCATCTCTAGTCACACCCAGTTCCACTTGAGCTTGAACGGGATTAAGGCGCTATTAATTTCGTAGGTATATAATTACGATGTTTCGCCGTGTGGTGACATAGTAGTAAGAATACTTTTGTCACCATTACAACTCTTCCCGTGGATCGTAAGAGTCGACTAAGCGATTGAAGCGTCATTAACCATTAATTTATTAAAATATTAATGATGGGCGGAAGCATCATCATAGTGGATACACTACAGCAATCGCCAACTCGCTTGTCCAGCGTGGCGATTATTTATGCATTAACCTCCGAATGCAACTATACGCATTAGTAATCGGACAGGGCTTTGTCCAGCAGTGGGCTGCTATATTATAAGCCGATGAAGTGAAGAAGTTTCGTCGTTAGTGGACGTGTCTAAATGTACTAATTATTTACACCACTGTAAGAATAAAAAAAGAATATAATTAGAGTTCTTGAGCGTAGTTTCATGGCTATCCCTCGAAATAATCCAGTTTTGCGTCTCTAATTATATTTTTTCATTATAACTGTAAATGCTTTTAAGTAAATACCAACGCTTTAGCATTATCCTGAAGATAACTATAAAAATACCTACACATCGGCTAAATACCAACATTAAAATTTAAGCATAACTACAAAATAAATGTTAATTAATAATATAGCCAGTGAATTTTATGTGGGCAAGTATTTTAAGTCACCGCATGTGACATGTTTCAAAGTCGTTGCCATTTTAAAGTACCCAAGATGGGTAATAAATATCAATTAAGGTGGTTCGTTTTTCATACTAATATATTTATTCAAATATGGGTAAATGGAGCATAGTTTTACAATGAAATCACTTAAATCGACAATAATTTTTATATTTGTTTGCGGCAAATTATGTTTCTGTTATATAAAGGGTCGAATAATAGCTTAAATTAGTACTTTATTTTAATAAAGATTTGTCAATATGTGGGTGAACGACGACAGTGTCATACACCAATCGTACGTTCGGTGTGTGCGTTGGAAAGCGACGTTGCCAGTTGGCTGAAAATGCTACGTTGCCGCTCTGCCCTAACGCATTTCGCATGTTATAAATTTGTTTTTCAACAATATCAAACGCAAGCGTTGCTAATGTTGCCATATAGGCCATATTCCCACGCAAAGTCGAACGGAAGACTACTACTATAGAAAATATACCTATACATACTAGTTACATTTAATGTTTTTATAATAGATGTGCGTACTAAATGATATAGCCCACCTAACGAAGACCAAAAGTTGCCTGTCGGGGGAAATAACTCGTGTATAAGCGAATTTTGGCATATTTGTAGGGAATGGTGCTTTAAACCACATACTAAAAGTACTGGTGATTAGGGGTGGAGCTAACGGGGGGAGAGGGGTGTCAAGGTCCTTATTTTTAATGTTTTGTAAATAACTCGTAAACCGTGGCTTATAGCAAAAAACGTTCTAGTACATAAGTAATCTACATAAAATTCTCTACAAAAAAGATGTATGCATGTTTCCTCTGAGATCAATGTGTCATGAGATAAGAAAGCAAGAAGATGGACACTAAAGAAATAATAACACATTTGATTAAGTAGGTATGGCACATACAGAATGCTCGCGACAATTCCAAAAGATCTTAATGCTCAATTCCTGACCTTATTTAGAGTCTTTAATGTTACATAAAATTTCATGGATTCGGCTTGGTTTCAGAGATAATCAACCTTTTTTTCGAAATAAGTTTTTCGACGTAACTCGTCATAAAACTTCTTTTTGATTACAATGCTACCACAATTTGTTTTAATATTACCACACTTTTTACCTGGCAATAGATAATTAATTAGGTACATTACAATTAAGAAGATAGACACAATTAAATAAAAAATAAAAATACAATTTAATCGTTTCCCCCTACCCCTCATGTCATTCCTGGTGCAAAAGTGCCCATAATGCTAGCAGCGTTGCCGCGTTGTATAACAATAGAGAGCTTTTGCACCAGAAACGACTGGGAGCGAGGGTCTTCCCCTTTCTGCCTGAGTCGACGTCCAATTTCGTGTATAAACACCTTAGCCTCCGCCCCCCAACAGCCCGCCGTTTCCACTGCCATAGGGACGAAAATGTACCCCGGCTCTAAGCAATTAAAATTAAATTGCCTGGCAATTAAAAAATGGGAATAAACTTGACGAAATAACCTGTCCCTAAAAAAACATTAAAATAAATAATTTTAACAAATTGTTGTTAGGATAAAAAGTACTGGAAATGTTAAAAGTATGCAAAAAGTCTTAACCCTCTAATGCATATGAAGCCAAATATGGTTTCATTGGTTTTGGACTCTATTGACTGCTGTTAGGGTTCAAATTCGAAATGCATTTTTGCGTGTCTTATGCATTAGAGGGTTAAAAAGGAGAAAAAAAAATTTTTTTGGTGGTTTTTGACATTAGGTCTCATAATAATTTTTGTTTGTTTTGATGTCTAGAATGCATAGTTAAAATCTTTTGACGATGATTATGAGAATATTGTAGGTTTAGAGGATAATTAGGAATTTTATTTTTACAAATAAGTATACAGCGCGCGCCCGGGCGCGAGCATTCCTAAAGATTTTAAGTATGCATTCTAGATATCAAAATAAACTAAAATGACTATGAGACCTAATGTCAAATACCACCAAAAAAAAAATTTTTTTTCTCTTTTATTTTAGACTTTTTGTATACTTTTTGACATTCCCAGTACTTTTTATCACAACAACAATTTGTTAAAATTTTTTTTTTTTTTTACGGACAGGTTATTTCGTCAAGTTTATTCCCGTTTTTTGATTGCCAGGCAAAAGGTGTGATAATATAAAAACACGTTGTGGTAGCATTGTAATCAAAAAGAAATTTTAGGACGAGTTACGTCGAAAAACTTATTTCGAAAAAAAGGTTGATTATCTCTGAAACCAAGCCGAATCCATGAAATTTTATGTAACATTAAAGACTCTAAATATGGTCAGGAATTGAGCATTAAAATCTTTTGGAATTGTCGCGAGCATTCTGTATGTGCCATCTACTTAAACAACTGTGTTTATTTCTATAGTGTCCGTCTTCTTGCTTTCTTATCTCATGACACATTGATCCCAGAGGAAACATGCATACATCTTTTTTGTAGAGAATTTTATGTAGATTACTTATGTACTAGAACGTTTTTTGCTATAAGCCACGGTTTACGAGTTATTTACGAAAAAATAAAAATAAGGACCTTTACACCCCCCTCCCCCGTTAGCTCCACCCCTAAACACCAGTACTTTTAGTATGTGGTTTAAAACACCATTCCCTACAACTATGCCAAAATTCGCTTATACACGAGTTTTTTCCTCTGAGTTTCCTTCGTTTGGTGTACTAATAGTCTCGTGGAACTGAACGTAAAACCTATTTGGCAAGGCAACACTAAATTCAAACGTCACTCTGATTCTAAATCACCGGCAGTACTTTATCATTTTACAATTTGTTTATACCTACAAATCCGAATTGACGCTAAATTGCCTACGATTGTTTGAAATGTCTCATAGCGTGCAGTGATTTACATGAGGATTTATTATACGTTTGTATATTATGTAGCCACAAACGTCCCGCAAAGGCTATAAAAACCACCTATACTCGGGCCTGAAAAAAACTTGTAAGCGAAGCCTTGGAGAAATGATACTATATTACGGAGAAATCAAAAGGTAAGTTCTGTAGAGGCTGACTTGCTGGATATCTTTCCTCCCCGTATTCATTTTTTTTAATTATAATTATATTTCCACTATTATTATAACAAAAATGTTTCGATGTTTATTGTTTTCGCAACAACTGCTCATCGGATTGGAATAAGGAAACTTGACATGTAGATAAATAGTAATATATATTATATTATAAGAATAATATTTTTTTTTTACATAAATACCGGAAACGTTAGTTTCCCGAGGGATGATGAGTTCCAGGCCTTGAACTTTTAAAAATATAACCATTTTGTAGATACTCACTGAACCTGTTTTGAACCCAGGTTCCCTCCCTAACTTCGCAGTCAAGTTCACCACCACCTAACTAGACAAATCCGAAATGTATTTTTTATTCCAGTAATCATCACACACCATTGACGATGAGTATTCTGATTTCAGATCCAGGGCCAACTGCAGGTGTCACAATATGTTTAGATGCTTCAGACTCACTCCCAAGCAACACACACAACGTCAAGCAATCTTTCTATATCCATGTATAAAACCAGAAAAACGTAAAACAGAAATAATAAATAAAAATAATGTGATATGATGTAAATAAAACACTGAATTTATAAATTGATCTGTTTTCTTTATCTATGTATTCCGCACGTGATTGGAATGGGAAGGAATCTAAAGTGACTAGAAATATCTAATATAATTATATCTACATAATGAAAACTTATCTGACTGAAGCCATCGAATAGATTCCGTCCCAATCTGATTGGACATCTATTAGGTTAGGACATCCAGGCCCGTTTTTTAGTAGTATAGGCTATTTCAGATTGACCATGCAAAAAATACCGGAACTGGATGCCATAACATCACCTGAAAACGTTTTTGGTGAGTAAATATATAAGGTCACCAAAATTAAACCTAGGTTGGTAGTTCAGGGACCAATACCACAAAACTTTACAAGCATACAAAACCTACAAAATTGACAATTATTTGTTTTGGAATTTATACAATTTTGTAGAATTATACGCTTGTAAAGTTTTGTGGGATAGGCCACAGGTTATATTTATTTATTACTGAAAAAAATGTAATTATAGGTAAAGTATCATTAAAAAAAATAAAAAGTCATGTAATGTAAAGTAAAAAATATATTGAAATTACGAGATTTGAACCTTGGTCCTAATGAATGTGCGTCAGACGGTCATCCAACTAGCCTCCATCCATCCCAGTTCAATACACGTTCCGAAATAAGCAATCGGTTTCGTAAACGAATAAGGGTTTGAATGTGTGTGTGCATACTGCGAAGCCGCGGCAGCGTTTCGTATTTATTCAAAGAAACTTATTTTGTAAATTAAACCTCACCTGAAATTTAGTTGGCCACATTAGAAACAGCACTTTATTTGCGGCAAATATATTACTTATTAAAAATATTTCTATTATCATACATAAAATATAAAAATACGTCGATTCGCGCCACCTATGCACTATAACGCCATCTATTGGCGTTGTAGTGCCTAGCTGACCGCGACATTCCACCTTAATATTGGAAAATAACAGACAGATGGACGTATCCCTAAAAAACGGATAAAAAGCAAGAGCTGGTATAAAAATTTCATTTTTGAGACAAACTTTTATCGTCTACAAAGTCGTTTTTTAGGGTTCCGTAGTTATCAAGGAACCGTTATAGTTTCGTCATGTCCGCTATCCATCTAATTATCTGTCTGTCCGCAGCATAGCTCAGTGGACGTTGGACATTAGGACTAGAAATGTACGATAATAATGTATTGTTTTTCGGTTCCCATCGAGTAATTTTATGAAAAATGTTTATAAGGCAGTAGTATAAGTTAATGCCATAGAAAAAAGTAAAAAATGAAAGAAAAAAATCATACATTGTATAGGGAAATGGCATGAAAGTCGGCACGGGTTACAGTTACAGGAATGAACTGAAATTATTTCAGAGTGCTTTGAGTTAAAAGAAACCGAATTAGGGGGTATGCGTTATTAATTTCTGAAATTCGTAAAATATGAGACACCCTAGTAGGTACAAGTATCTCTCTATAACTTTTTTTATAGTCGTAGTATACACCCGGTATTGTACTATCAACCGAATGACATACAATCATCGGCCTATCTTATTAACAATGCGTATGGTCGCATTAGGAGGTAAATGTCTATAATCGCCACGCTGGGCAAGCGGGTTGGCGATCGCAGTATTGTGTCCACTATGATGATGTGGATCATTATCAATATAAACGAATCGTCAAGTTATAAAATAAATAAATATCCTGCGGCGTCTTACACAAATCGATCTAATCCCACGGTAAGCTCAATTTAGGCTTGTGATGTGGGTACCAAGCGACGATATATAATAGACATATATACATATAGATTCTGAGGTGATGTCTTTTTTGCGTTGTGTAATTAGTTCATTATAATTGAGTAGCCAACTCGATATAAATGTACCTATATGATTATAATTTTGTGTACGTAACTTAATTCAAATAACAATATTACAGTCGACGAGTAAAAATATTATAGTACGTACTGGCGAGATGCACCGACAAGTTATAAATGTTGGTATCATAACTTGGAAAGTTGAATACTTATACTAATGTTAATGTACCGACAGGTGACTTTAAGTAGAACCCAATAATTATTTCAATTAAATTAAAACGACTTCAACTTTTACTTATGTTAATGTACTACATTATCAGTTTTATCAATTTTAACGTTCCAGCTTTATGTACTAGTAAATACGTCTGCAAAATGAATACAAATAATTAAAATTTACACAACATACAGCCAAGCCAAGCCTGACGAAAATAAATTACTAGTACAATTAGATAAATAAATAATTTGAGACATCTTACACAAATCGACCTAGTCACACGGTAAGCTCAATTATGGCTTGTGGCTTTTGATTAAATATATCGTTGCCTGGTAAAGGTGTATTTAGACTAAACGAGCATTCGCTCATTCTATCCCCCACTCTACGAAATCAACGAATTTCGTAGAGTGGAGGATAGAATGAGCGAACGTTCGTTTGGTCTAAATGCACCTATACGGGATGATATACTTAATAGATACCTACTCAAATACATAGACAGCCATGACCAAGGAACAAATATTTGAGATTATGATAAATAAATACAGGGAACCTCCAGCTTCGTAGGCACTACCAACTAGGCTACGGAGGCTGACATACTAATACCAAATGCTCATGGATGGGCGTATTGAGAGGTTATGTCCTCAATTACCACGCTGCGCAAGCGGGTTTCCGATCGCAGAAATGTGTCTTATATCTTATCATCATCAGCCTATGATAGTCCACTGCTGGACGTAGGCCTTTTCTATTAACTATGCGTATAGACGCATTTTAAAGAAGGTAAATGCCCACAATCGGCAGGTCCACTCGTCGACCTCTATGATGACGCTGCTGCCTATCATCAATCTTTTATCAAATATAATGGTCAGTGACACTTCAATCCCTTAGTCGACTCTTACGACACCCGCAGGAGGAGTTGGGGTGGTGAAAAATGTATTCTTACTGCCGTCACCACACGGCAAAAATCCATAATACATCTTCAATAAAGTCCCTTAGTCAACTCGCCTACTTTCGTTATTACTTACTGCCGTTACCACGTGGCGTAGTGGACTATGGTAAGGGACAGGTAAAGGGGTGTTCACACGGTACAAACGCACGTGCGTTTTGAATGTGCATACTTAATGTATTGTGCGATTCTAAGGGAGGGGAGATCGTTGACTTCAGGGGTTCTAATTGTTTATCAAAATGCGGGTACACGTGGGACTCTATTGTTTGATCCAATCGACAGCCGATCTAACGAAAATACCGGGATTCTAACTCGAAACCTGCAGCTTCGTAGACGGGATCGCTTCTTAAAATAAGCCATACCAATTATCAGTCATCATCATGATCATCATTTCAGCCATTTATCGCCTTTTTTTCTCTCTTCTAGTACGCCACTCATCTAGGTCCTGAGCCAATCTAACCCAGAAGTGTCCCGCAATCTTACGAACATCGTCGACCCAACGAGCCAACGGACGCCCAGGGGCTATTTCATCCGAAATAGGCCACCAATCCGTGAGAACTTTAGTCCACCTGCCATCACTCTGCCTATTATCAGTACAATCTAAAAAAAAGTTAACAAATTTAATATGACTGACTTTCAGCATTTGACGTCTTTGAAATTTATTGTGAAACACGTTCGCAGATATATTTTACGTTAATGCTGATAAGTAGGTATGAATAATTTGAACTAAAAATGTATACATACTCCATTTCAAATACCATGGTCCGATGCCACATAAAACTTTGAAGTGGCATCGGGCCATGGTATTTGAAATGGAGTATACCTAGGTGCCCTGTGGTGACGGCAGTAAGAATACATTTGTCACCACCCCAACTCCTCCTGCGGGTGTCGTAAGAGTCGACTAAGGGATTGAAGTGTCACTGACCACTATTTGATAAAAGATTGATGATGGGCAGCAGCGTCATCATAGTGGACACATTACTGCGATCGCCAATCCGCTGGCCCAGCGTGGCGATTATGGGCATTTACCTCCTAATGCGTCTATACGCATAGTTAATAGGAGAGGCCTACGTCCTGCAGTGGACTATCATAGGCTGAATGATGATGATGATACCTATGTGAACTCGAGGTTTGAGATCTTGAGTTCGATGTAAAACTAAGACCGTCTCTCACGAGGCGATTCTCAAGCGATTTGTGTTTCATACCCGTATCCTACGCGTCGCTTGTGAGTAGCCGCCATATTGATTCACGACCTTGCCAACTAGACATTGTCGCACAAATGTGTTCCGCAACTGATACGAAAATAGTCTCATTAGTGTAGCACCGTGTGCGCAAAAGAGTAGCATACCGGTAGGCGACCGTGGTTTGCGTCTCAGTCGCATAGCATTTGAATAACCTCGTGAGAGACGGGCCTAAAATGAAGTTTTTGACGAGACGAATACATTGATGGCATTGATTGTATTATGCAGTATTCTAACGTAAGCAAAATAAATAGATACTTGTCTACTATTTCAAAACAAAGGAGTTATTTACTCCAACGGGTCATGCTAAACTATGAATAGTGTTATTATCTATTAGACATTTTAATTGCATGACTATTTCAATGTAATAGCTAATAAATGATAAGCAACTTAGTAATATAAAGCTATCCTTTATAAGGCTCGTTTTTATTCTATCGGAGGTTAAGTGAACTAGTACGTACAGTCAGCATCAAACGTGTCTATGCGTTTAAAAGGCATTTTCACAACATATCATAAGCTTATTTCAGTCCACTGCTGGACGTAGTTCCAATTGCGTATGGACGCTTTACGCCGCGGCCACGACATTGGTTTAAGGCGACCGGCTTAGCGAAAAACCATACGTGCTCCCTCTCGTACCCATATCGGTATCCCGCTCCAACTCATGGATTCGCTCGCCGCTGATTGCCTTAGACCAATGTCGTGGCCAGGCCATGAGGATGTAATGCCGCTGGGCTTTCGGATTTGCAATCACAGTAGTGTGTCCACTATGATGATGCTGCTGCGCATCAGCAATCTATGAATGGTCAGTGAAACTTCGATTCCTGAAGGTGCATTTAGACCAAACGAGCATTCGCTCATTCTATCCCCCACTCTACGAAATTCATTCGTTACACAAAACGTAATTCGTCGCAATTGGTCGATTTCGTAGAGTGGGGATAGAATGAGCGAATGCTCATTTGGTCCAAATGCACCTTTAGTCGACTCTGGACTTATGAACTTACTACTACTTTATTACTTGAGAAGAGTTGGGGCGGTGACGACAATTTTTTTAGTTCTATCACCGAGATATACCATCGCTTGGACAAGTGCCTTAAAAAACTGACTTCTCTGTGTCATCATCATCAGCCTATGCTGGACGCATAGTTAAATAGGACGGCCTCTCCTATTTAACTATGCGTATAAACGCATTAGGAGGTAAATGCGCTGGGCAAGCGAATTGGCGATCGCAGTAATGTGTCCACCTATGATGACGCTGCTGCCCATCATGAATCTTTTATCAAATAGAGGTCAGTGACACTTCAATCCCTTAGTCGACTCTTACGACACTCGCAGGAGGAGTTGGAGTGGTGACAAATGTATTCTTACTGCCGTCACCACACGGCATACTTTAATGTGTATATTTGATTATTGTATATTTTTTTCTATATTTTGTGACCAGCTATCAAAATACAAGTCGAACACCAGCCATTATCGCTATATCTCAAAATTAAATTTAGAACAGGTATTGAACTAACTCTTTTGAACTTGTTGATCGCTCAACCGACAATAGTCAAAAGGTTTCGAAGGTCATTGACCTGAGCTTGACGACGCGTGTCAAATGTACTGCGCGAGCGCAAACTTATTTGCCGTTTTTGAAAGAAAAGTTGCTCGAAAATGAACTCTAAATGTTTGATTGTAAGGGTGATGTGTGATTTTCGAAGAGTGATAGCTAAGTTGGTGTTTAGTTCAAAAGTGAGATGCTTTGATTTGATTGTTTTTATTCAGCAGTGGAAATGTTTAATTACGCACATATGTTCGAAGTGGGGGAGGTATTATGTATCGGTTATTGCTATTGGTGATTTCTATCGATTAACGTAGATTATTTTCGAAAATTACGTTCACTATTCACTAACTATTTACTTGTTAGTATTAGTATAGGTAACTATAATAGCTTTTAGACATTTGGTTTACCTGTACCTAGAACATGCACGCAATAAAGTACCTATATTGAATCTGTTTAAATTAAAGCTGAAACCCAACCCACGATGATTATGAATACCTAATGTAGCGATAGAATTATTGGCATAATTAAAATGACATATAAATGATTAGATAGTTTCGTAGGTGAATATTATTTTATATTGTTATTAATTTGTGTATTGAAGATAGCTGTGATAAACTTAAAAAAAGGATATACATTACCTAGTTAATGCCATGCCATTAAAGAGATAAATCTTAAAAAGTCTGTAAAATATCAGTTACTCTTTATACGATCGGCAGTGACTGATGTTTTACCTAAGCCTGTATAATCAGATTTCCTGGTGTAAACATGGTTTAGTCAAATTTTGTTTGAATTGTTAGCTTATGAAAAGCGGTAGCCAAGAGATAAATTAATTAGATAAATCTATGTTAATTATGTTGGTAAGCGTAGCGAAGTTTGACAGCAATAGTGATAGCAATATCGATACAAAGAATTGTTCTGTAATAGGAGAGTAGTTCAAACATGTAATAGTAGGTTGTTCCTATGCCATGTGTTACACAAGCGTCAGTTTATTACCCACATGTGCATAAAAAATAAATATAATGCGTGTAAAGTCGGGTTGCAACATTGTATAGGACTAAAGATTCTCAAAATGTGCTAGACGTACCTATTGGTGTCTTTATGAGTTTATGACGGTCTTCGTAGCTCTGTTGACAGTAAAATTATATCGACTTAAGCTTTCACGATTATCACTCATATCTTAGTGACAAACGGGTCTTAATCGCAAACCATGGAGTTGTTAAGATTTCTGAGGTGTTTGAGAACTAATGATAATTATGTTTGCAAACTGGTTTATTATTATTACTATACATGACAATTTATTGTGATTAAATCCTGTTTTTTGTGATTAGTATATCAGGAAGTAATGGATTTTTTTTTGAAGAATGGAATCAGTAATATATACGGGAGCAAAAATGTACTTTTCACTAATGCTTAATTAAATGTCGACGAATCTACCGACATCTATATGAATATTTTTTTAATTAGATATTTACTGTAAAGTTTCTTTTAGTTACTTTTAAATCCTCAAGGCGAAGTTATTTACAATAAATGTGTTGAATAAAAATGTTGGCGTTTATTTAATTTTAAAAATCTTGATTAATTTTAAATACGGAAAAGAAGAGAAACTACTAGGGAAAGATAATATGTTTGATCAATTAACAATTCCTCACACAACGCATCAGTATTGCGATACAGCGAGGAAATGCCGCCAGCGTCCTCGGTACAATGCCACAAGAGCCAATCT
>JALPQI010022334.1:0-20078 GCA_025490895.1 Thaumatotibia leucotreta
ATTTTCGTTCCTAGTAGGTGAATCAGTAAGCACAGCAGATCTGACTTTGCGTCTGTTCGGTTGGGTATGTTTTCGTGGTGGATCTTTAGGCAACGGCCTAATTGACTCTGGCGAGAACACATTAGAATCAGTGACAGGAATACTACTCGAAGGCGAAGCAACTGCTGCAGGGGCATTGTTGTTAATACCTGAGCCAGAGGTTATATAGGTAGATGCAGGTTCATCGGCATTACTCACCACCGAAGTATTGTTAGATGGTATGGTCTGCAATGTCTCATCAATAGCCATAACTGAAGCTTCAACGTTATTAGCTGTGCCGGTGTTGAGATTCGAATTTATGGTTTTTTCTGCTGGATTTTCCACAATAGTCGAAGAGGATTGTAGCTCTGGGTTGGGACGATCAGTGACTTGACTTGGCAGGAAATCGGTGTAAGGTTGAAAACTAATCAAAAACATAACCCATATAACCCAGCATAAAAAAAACTAACTAAGAGGAGAGTTGTGACAGCCTGTCACAACTCTCCTAGGACCTAAAAAATACGACTAGGCCGGAATAATAATTCGTAATTTTACAGCACGGTGCAAACACGAAAAATCAATACCATGCCTAGAAACTTGAATAACCATGCTACTTAAGAAAAAATAGTACAGTAAGGCATATGTTATAAAATAAGATATAAATTGAACCAAATTTTTGAAGAAAATCTTACTTTCAGTGTTTTTTTGCACACCAATGTCGTAATTACGCAACCGCTCCTCACGTACCGTCGGTGTGTACTGAGGCAAGTAGGGCTTCCCTGAAGTAACAAATGTTCCATTTTACCAACTCTCTGACTATTGAAAGTAGAGAGAAATCGACACTGTCACAACTCACCTCTGTCACAACTCTACTCGATCTCCCCTACCAATGATTTGAAAAGATTACAATACAACCCGCTGAGTTTCTCCCTGGTTCTTCTCAGACAGTGGTTTAACTCTTGCGAACCAGAGTAATAAAAAAACATAGTAAGTCATGTGTGTTGTGTTTCAATTATGAGTCCATGCCTACGTGCGTAGATGTGCAGATAGCTAAAATCCTACCCCTCTTAGCTCGGCTGTCGTTAGGGGGTATCCCGACATCAGCAAGTGGGATGGGGAGTCCAGGCTCACGGAGCAAAGATTGCTGGTAATGTATCACATGTAAACGGTAAGGGTTAAAATCGACAACAGTTTGTAAGGTAATGATTGTTTACAATTTTTACAATAAAGTTACGTGATTGTGACAAAGGAGTTATCTAGCTTTGTCCTTTTTTTGTGATTTCTGTTGTAACAATACGTGTGGGTAGGTACCCTACCCACTTGACCAAAAAAAAAAAATTACAGTAATTCTAGTAATTTCAAATTATATCATGGCTTATACTGGTTACTTTCTTAGTTTTGAAATACTAGCAGTTCTGAAATTCGTGCAGATAACTTTGTTTTGTAGTGTGCCAAAAATTATTTCTTGATCGTGATAAACATTTTCAATCCATGCCTGTTGTTAAAAGTTTTCTATGCGTGTGAAATTACCGTTACAGATGTTCAACTTCAAGATCAACAAGATCACTGTGAGAGTGGTCTGCGTTTTCGTTCGTGATGACTATGCTGTGGCGATGAAACGAGCGCAATATCTTGCGACATGTCCAAGAAATTAAGGACTGGTAATGGTGACGCCAACTCTTTGGTTGTTTTGGAGCAACGGAAATAAAAGGACAGGTTTCGTTCCAATTGTTTTAATGAAAAATTCGAAGTAATCAATTTAAAAATAATTAACCGTTGACATTTGTTTGTAACGTAAGTTTTTGTATTCTCAAAACGTTTAATTATTTGCAAGATTAACTTGGTTGTAGTAAAGTAAAGCCCATTATTATTTTCATGACAAGTGTAAGCAGATACCAATACTCTAACCTCAACTTTTTAGTCTCGTGATGAGGTTAAGCGTGCAAAATATCTCTGTGATGAAACTGATACCGTACAAATTAATATTTTCAGTTCACCGTGTTAAACCAGAGCAACCTGCCGGCATCATGGCTGTTGCTGTCATCGTGTCCCGACGGCATGGCAGAGGATGAAGACTGGTGTCGCTGCCTCCTACCGTGAACACGTGGTGCAATGCGTGGTGTGTCCACAACATTACAACAGAGACGTTGTTAATCCGGTGAGAAGTTCACATTTTGTTTGGCTATTTGAGCCCTGAGCTAATTGGTGAAACTAACGTTGTAGCAGTCTTCAAGGGCTTTTACCCTTTTTAGTGCATTGAAATTGAAAAATTTGAGCAAGAAATACAAAATTAAAACTAAATTAGACAGCAATGTTATAGTTGCGCAAGTTTAAAATAAACAAGTTTTATTAAAAGCATTGAGATCTGTTATAATAATTTCCTAGGGGTGAAGGGGTGATGATGATGATGATGGTGATCGCTATAACCTAAAATCATTATATTCGAGACGTACTTACAAAACGCGCATGGTCGATTTAGAAGAATGGCAGGGGATCAGAGCTTGACTGACGAAATTGAATTAGATTTAGAAGTTTGTTCAGATCAGTGTCAATCTGATGAAGATTAAGTTTAGATGGTGATGTGACCGTACCAGTGGTTGATGTGTAGCCGTAGCTCAGTAGAAATCGGTATCTGTTTACAGTCCGTGAGTACGCGGTAGGCCATCAACCCTGGCGGAGGTCGGGTTTCGCGTGAAACCATGAGTCCGAGGGTGAACTCGGCACGGGCGGTCCATGAGGGACGCGCATTGAGTGCAACTGTTAGTTGCCCGGCTATGTGTAGCCGTGTCACATCTGAAACTTAATCGTAGTTGTGAGTCGGACATTTGCTGAGTCCGCATTTGAACTTGCTAGTTACTTAGTAATCAGTATAGCTCTGAGACCTAAATTGTGATGTTAGTACTTACTCAATGAAAGTACAATACTGAATTTTAGCACTTTGTTTTCCGTAAAACAGTTAATAAGATAACTACAGTTTTATTTTCACTTTCACTATATCATGGTGTGTTTTTAAAAAAAAAAAAAAATGTAACTCTTGGAATTAATCAAGTAGTTTGCAAACGTGAAATGAAACTTTTTACAATTTTGTTGGGTTCAGTTTTCTCAGACTACATACACCATTTATCATTCGTAGTCGTAGGTGTAAAATCGGATCTATTTTTCCGTCTCAATGCGGCCACGATTGTGAGTGGCGTGCGTTTGGTTTAATGGTGTATGTGGTCAAGGCGTTTAGATTGTGCGTCATCCATGGAGGTGGTTGTTAAGACTCAGTTGCTGGGTGTAGCATCTGGAGTATTGTAACTGCTGTGAGTACTGCAACCCATTTGTTGGTTTGTTGAAGTGTTTCATTTGACTATTGTAGAACTATGTCGGTTACTGGCTAGTAAAGTAGTAAGAAGTTAATGACTGGTTAAAATTCAAATTACAAAGTGGTTTATTTAATTTTCTGTTAGTAATGTGAGTACATATAGGTACTCATTGGAAACTTAGAATTTTGTTTTCCGTAAAACGGTTATTAAGAAAACTACAACTTTATTTTCGCTTTTATTTTTACCATTTTGCGTTAGAATTGGTAATGCCACGAAAGAAGTTATTGTTGTTGAATGTAATTGATGACTATGTCACATGAGTTTTCGATGGACATAAAAAAACGTGACTTGTATTTCCTTAATTTTGATTTTACTGGTAACTAAAACTGAGTCGGTGGCACTATCAAAATTGTCTAACAAATTGAAGTTCATAATAGTTGAATACAGATAACATTTTATTGTTAATGAAAATGCTAGAAAGCCAAGTACCAATTGAAGTAGATGAAGATTGTTGTGGCATGAAGGATGAGGTTCTCAGTTCGGTTGGTCGACCATACCAGAAGCCTGATCGTAGCCGTAGCCCGTTAGAAATCGGTGTCTATCTTTGGGTAGTCCGTGGGTACGCGGTGCGTGATAAAGCTCTGGTGGAGGTCGGGTGTTGTAGAGACCGTAGAGTCATAGGGTTGACTCGGCGATCCCTTGGGGATGCGCGTAGTGTGTGGTTATGTGATAACCAATATGTCACGAATGAGAGACCTGCTTCCGAAACTTTGCCGTCATGTGTTTTACGTAAAAGGTGGCTATGAAAGCCAGGTGGTACTTGTCTGGTCTTGCATTTAAATTGGTGGTAGTTAATTTACCTTAAATGTGATCCTAAATTCAGTTGCAAAGATTAAAATTATTTTCCTTGAGTTGATTTTACGTAGACAGAAAAATTGGTCAGGAGTGACCGAGTGGTGACAAAGACTACTGGTGTACGTGTTTGTTTCAGACACAAGCGAGGACGCTTGTCTTGTCAGTTTGGCCGTGTCGGAGACATGCTTCAGTCGTCGCGGAGCTGTGCGACACGTCGAGTGTCGAACATTAGAATGTTCTTATTTGCAATGTTTACAATTAATTTGTTAAGAGTTGAATGTTTTGCTTGGAGTGGTCTTTGCTTTGGTCCATGCATCAGGTAGATAATAAAACCCGGTTGAGATCTACCCGCCTGTGAAGCAGGTAGTTTATGACCTGACAGTATAAAAAGTCACTAGCGTTGTTCATGGAGGCATTCGCATTCGCGCGTTAGACTTCAATTCATTGTGATTCGCGTGTTAGACTTAGAAAGTCATTCTTCCTGACGAAAGACTTTATTTCTTTGTGTTTTGATATTAGTGAAGCATGGACTCAAACTTAGAACTCTCCAGTCGTTCCTATGTTGTTTAATCATGTTTTAATTAATAATGTTTCAAGTGTTACCTATTGTGATTATCTAAAATTGTAAATACCAATGATTTGAAAAGATTACAATACAACCCGCTGAGTTTCTTCCTGGTTCTTCTCAGACAGTGGTTTAACTCTTGCGAACCAGAGTAATAAAAAAACATAGTAAGTCATGTGTGTTGTGTTTCAATTATGAGTCCATGCCTACGTGCGTAGATGTGCAGATAGCTAAAATCCTACCCCTCTTAGCTCGGCTGTCGTTAGGGGGTATCCCGACATAAATAATAAATATCATGAGACATCTTACACAAATCGACCTAGTCCCACGGTAAGCTCAATTAAGCCTTGTGATGTGGGTACCAAGCGACGATATAATATAGATACACCAGCTTCGTAGGCAGGGTCACTACCAACTAGGCTACGGAGGCTGACAAAATTACCTGATTAGAAAACATTTTCTTTTTCACCAGTAAAGTTAGGTAAAAAAGCTAACTCGATGGTAAAGCATTCGCTCATATTAACTTCACGGCAAAACAGAGATTGCAGTGGTAACCACGGTTTCCTTCTAATCTGACAACTTTTGATTAAACCTATTGCCAACTGAGAAACTATCTTAAAGCGTTAACCAAATAGCGGTATCCTTGATGAAACCATTTAATCAAGCTTGCAAGCAGTGCCTCGGGAATAAGTTTAAAATTGAGCGAACGAAAAATAAAACAAAACAGTATCGTGAGATCCGTCGATCGCGTTTACGAGACAACGTTCGATTGTTTCTGCTTTATATACGAATATTCCTTCGCTTTAGACACGATAAAACTGACTTTTATGATGCTATTTATATAAGAACAGAGATAAGCCGACATCCAAGAAGCGTTAATTCAAATTATCTCAGCAAAAGTGCTTAGTATGGAGGAGCCTGTTGTATATAAAGTAAGATCAAAGGAAAGATAGGTAAGTGAGTATCTCCGTAGTTCTTTGTGAGCTAACTTAAAAATAAAGCTAATGATGGTGTTATAAAATACCTTGAAAAAGCAACTATAAATTACGACGTGCATTTTTAAAGTTTCATGCAAACTGGGAAAACAGTGAATTTTTAGTTTTAGCATAACTTGTGGACTTGGCGACGCGACGTACGAGTGTGGAGAAATGACATTAGAGTAACGAACAAATGAAAGTTTGTTTGAAACAAGTTTGAAACTGTAACTCAGCAACTGCACTTTATCTTTTTTGGAAAAATGCACCGTGTTAGGTACCCAGATACTTGAAAAAACAAATTTATTGGTAGCATTAAACAAAGTGGTCAAGAATGTACGGAAAAGTTGGTAATAACATTCTCACTCAACAAGTCTTATCTCGTTTGACTACTCACAAAAATGCGTCATACAAAAGTCCAGCGGCCTGTTTAGCAAAATCATGTAACTTGTAATACAAGCGGGAGTCCTTATCTAATAAAATTAAGCTCTAGATCCAGATCCAGGCTTCCTTTAAGCTTACAAAACTTATATTTCCGCATTATTTATTACATGATATTTGGAACCTAATCATGTTCTGCATGTGTACCTAAATACCTGCAACACGTAATCACTGTTCAAAATGTACGAGAGATGTATTCCGAGACCCAGTATTTAGCCGGGGTGTCGTGTATCGGCCGTGCCGCACTCGGCTTCCACCCTCAACTTAATTAGCTAATATGACCAGGACCCATTTTCACAAATAAAATGTCAGTGTAATACCAATACAATTTGTATCCAACGCTCATTATCGGGGTTTTACAACGAGCAAGGTAAAGCAACCAATACATTTTTGATATAGTTCAGATGCGCCAGAAACGTTGGAGAATAAGGTATCATCTAGGATAGCAGTTCTCTAACAACCTTTTCGGATACACCGCATTTACGTAGTTACATACCACACGATTTTAATACCATTACATACTTCAGAAGTTTACACCGACTCGTGGAAATATTTATGCCGTTTTAATAATATTTCTCATTCCACGTACGACTGGTGTGAATATATTTGGCGGTTACAAAAATGTACGCGACAAGGCTTTTTGGATTTCCATTACGTAAGTGGGCGGTGGATTGTTATCCGCATGCTAGTTATTCCTACTAATAGGAATTACTTGCAATAGTGAAGGAGCAATACTTTGAGTTATTTAATACGGTTTGCAAGTTGCTACGTCATTGAACGTTGGTAGGCACTAGCGGCTGACATTGGTATTTTTAGATGTTGTTATCATGATAATTAAATAAATATCAAGATTACATGATATTTGACATTGATATTTATATTCTGTAAGTGTTTTTTTAATAATTACGTTATAATAATTTTATTTTGGATATTATTAATTTATTTAGATTATATTCCTCATTATTTTAAATATTGTTTTCTACAGTTAATTTATGAAAAAAAATCCATTTAATTCATATGATTTCTGACGATCCGCTTTAGGTGAATAATAATAATGTATTCGCCGCTTTATTGGTTATTGGTATTTTAACATTTTATGTAGTTTATTTGTACTAACGAGCAAAATGTGGATTCTCATGTATTGACTACAATTTAATTTATAAGGTAATCAAATGTTCTTTAAATAAATAAATCTAAATATGAATACATTGAATTTAGAAGGGACCAATTGATTGCAAGCGACGAGTCTACTATCAGATTAAAATTTACGAAGACTAGACCTTCTTTTCGAGAAATTATGTATTACACAATCATTTACATATTAAAATACTACCTAAGTAATTCACTATGTATCATATTATATGAAGACACAAAGATTTTATATATATATTTTTTTTCTGTAACATGAATATCTTTTAGCGAAATAATTCAAACTAAGTACGTTATGTAGCGACAAGCGACAATAAATTCAGCAATGTGGGACATAATTTATATTCATAACTTGTCGTATCATATGTCGAGTTAAAAGCTAAGTAGCTCTTTGTAAAAACCATTAGGCAAATCACTTTAACTGAAATTTGATCTTTGATTATAACAAGGAAAACCACTCAAATCTCATAAACCTCTTTTACAGCCACCGTTATTACATTACAATGTTCACGTTTATACGTTTTAAAGCTCAATATATTATTCCGCGTAGGTCGATTGTTCCACACACCTTTACTTGTACAAATGGAGTCAGTGAATTAATATTTAAACTAAACACCGCTGCCGCTCAAGTTAACGTAATGCCACTTTGCATTAATTGGCTAGATGGCTTCTGAAACTTGCCATAGGCCTCGTTAATAAATAAGCAAGTTATCTTTTGTAAAAATTTCAACTAGTGGCGGGTATTTAGTTTCTCCTCACGTCCGGGCAGGAAGCTGACCGTAATACTGGTTCGTGAAGTCTTGCTATAAATCATAACGCCATTTCAATTTACGGAGTCTAACACGGCAGTAATAGGCCAGCCGCTGCCCGCTGCCCTCCCTCGTTGAAAGACCTAGATTTGTATTCAAGCAACGATATGATCATTAGTTACTGCAATTTTCTTCGCATCCCGTACACGAATGCGATCGTCGAATATTATGCCAGGGATGAATGATACTTTGTAATTACTTTTGGAATCTGACTTGGAAATTAAGCTTAGCTGCTGGACTTTGATTTTATGTATGTAGACATGAATATTTGCATTAATTTAGGTAGTTACGACGTGGATACCTCTATCTAGATTTAATAACATAATAGCATCTTATTTCCTATAAACACATTTTTATCCCTTTAAATTTAACCAAAATACATTTCATCCCATGTTTTTGCATAATTTAGTAATAGCAAACATGATATGTTGATGTGTTAACATTATAGTACCGCGTACCGATGCGAAATATCCTCCACACGAGTCCACAACGGCTTCTTAGTTTCGAGCGTTGATTGCGGCACTCCGTCCGTTCTTGAAGCGGCGCTTCAGGACGCACGTACATGTAATTTTATTGATTACAGGGTGCGGCGGTCCAGCCCGATTTGAATTTCCAATGAGCTCGTTAGAATCAGCCCGGACACGGGACTCGGACAGCCGATAAAAACTTCATTCCTTTTTAGCCGATTGTGCAAGCTCTCCTTGGAAGGATTGAGGATCGGTGGAATAGCTTTAATCGATATTTCTAAACTTTCTTGCGGATCTATAGAATGTAGCTGGAAAACTAAAAGCTGCCTGGGGCTTCTTGTCTTCTTGGTTAATTTGTATAAGCCAGATCAGTACCTAACTTCGACTAAAACTGAAGAAAGATTACAGTACCTACTCATAAAACTTAAGTCACTTAACAAATATAAAGTCCCTAAGATAAGGTACTATTTTTTTTAATGTCTTAGAAGAGTAATACGCAATGATAGCTATTTGCAATAAAGTTCTGTCCCACACCTAATAGTATAAAGTAGCGGCATTTCTCCGTTTAGCTCCAATACGTAGCAATTGGAGTTTTGCAGCGCTCTTAATTAAACGCTGGCGGCGGCGCGCCTAGCGGCAAACTTCGATTGCGCTGTCAAAAATCCCAAGAATTATTCCAGTAGTAAAATAACTTGTTCGATTTTAGGCTTTATCGTGCGAGTTCAGGCATATTAGCGAATTTATACTGCACGGATGCAATATGCCGCCGGATCGCGCCGCTAGTTGGACGCAGCTCTTTTATTAAAAACGGTTTTTATTTATTGACGATTCGAGGTAGCCAGGGATTTCTCTAGCGATACATTTCTGAATCTGGGTTGGAATTGATTCTGTTTTTCAAATAGGCTCTGATGTTGATTCGATTTATTGCAATCTGCGGTAAAGTTTATTACGATTCCATTTTATATGATCGTTACTATGTCAGGTACTATAATTTTCAAATATCAATTAAGATACGGAAACCAGGTTAAGTACCTACTTTTAGGTAAGTTACAAAACAACACTTGACACACGAAAAAATGTATCCATATAATTTTACGAACGAGCCAATTTTCACATGTAGGTACCTAGTGACCTATTTTCATTGCTCTTGAATGTAAAAATAAGTAAGGGTGCTTCGCCCATAAACCTTCTCAAGTCGGTCCTAAAGCTCACATGGCTTTCTCGCACTCACATTATAACCTGCACCATATTTTATTTGTCTCCACGTGGTTTACTCCGCACGCACAGCCCCCTATTTTACAACTGTAATGTAGCCACAAACACAGACCCCTGCTCTTGGTTGAAATAACCCTTCTACGTCCTAATTTATAGACAAATAGAGAGGTAAGGTAGATCGTTATATTGTGGTTTGTTCCATGCTCACTACCCTACGGTAATTAGTAGCTCCAAGATTGTACTGCGGCACGAAAAGCAATGAAAAACTCGTCGTTTACTAATCGATAAATCGTGGTGGAACCGTCTATTGGTTATTTTATTAAAATTAATGTTATTTGTCCACAAACCCATGTCATAATAACCATTGATTGATTAATATTCGAGCAATGAATATAAGAGTTTCCTCGATTTAAGTATTATGCTCAACTAGAAACAATATCCAAATACTATACGTAGATAGATAGATAGATATTTAATTTATTTATTTATGAAAATTACATGTTATTTGCTAACAAATAGCACCAATTCACAAAGAGATCGTCATATACATAGAAAATAATAATAACACTAAAACAAATTCTAAAAATGTCAAAGCATAATTAAATTCACAAAAAGATGTCGATGACACGTATGACGTTTTAAGTCTACGTTCATCAAGCATGAGGATCTGTAAAATTCTTACAGTTAAATGAATAACTATTAACACTAGTCTATTTGTGTATTAATCCAGAGACCCGTTTAAATAATTCCACCCCGTTTAATACAGTAAACTTAATTAGAATAACTTAAATTATGATAATTCATTTCGTAGTCGTAATATTCAAGACCGTACTTATTCTAACTTCCAGAGTTATTGACGTGCGAAATAATTAAAGCAACCGCAACTCAATGTACAAGTGAGAGCTTAAAACGGCAGAATTAGCAACCGGTCCAGTGGCTACAATGAAATGATGCCACATAATTGCTTCTGTCGGCGCTAATTATGAAAATCGTTGACAATTTACGATGAACGCGTCGCAATTCACTATCTAATGCCCTTAATGTGGCACAGAATGTAGAGGACGATTAAATTATCCTCTTCCAGTTAAACATAATTTAAATAATTATAGACGTGAGAAACTAGTGAAACTGAATTTTAAATAGCATTCCTACTACCTACTACCAACTATTAAGATAATTTTAGCCTTTTTAACCGACTTCAAAAAGGAGGAGGTTCACAATTCGTCGAAATCTTTTTTTTTTTATGTACCTATGTTCCCCGATTACTCGAAGACGCGTGGACCGATTTGAAAAATTCTTTTTTTGTTTGAAAGGGTATACCTTCTAGTTGGTCCCATTGTCACCGAATCCAGATCTGATGATGGGATCCTGGAGAAATCGAGGGAACTCTTCAAATGTTGTAGGCACACATGACATTTTTCATTTATTTTCGAAGACTAATCAAGTATTTGCGTCTAGCCATGAACATCTTAAGTTGGTGATCTGATGATGGAAGGTACAACTCTTTAGCAATTAGGAGTTGGGGGATAATTCTTTAAGTATATTTCGTGTATTTTGGAAGCTATTTGAGTATTTGCCTTTAGGTGGTCATCCTTTCATGTTGGCGAGCTGATGATGTAAGGTACAACTCCTTGGAGATTAGGAGTTGGGGGATAATTCTTTAAATATAACATATTTCATATATTTTGGAGGCTATTCGAGTATTTGCCTTTGGGTGGTCATAGTCTCATGTTGGTGAGCTGATGATGAAAGGAATAACTCCTTAACGATTAGGGGTTGGAGGATCATTCTTTGTATATAACAAATATCATACATTTTCGAGATCTATTCAAGTGTTTGCTTAGTAGTTATGACATTTCGGTTAGCGGTTAGTGATTCTTTAAATAATATTGGCATGCTAAGTCTGTTACCTTTGAAATTGTTGTTGTATTCATATAAGTTCGCCAGTTCAGGTTTTATGGCCTACTACAGTGCAGTACATTCTAATTATAAGTATTTAGAGCATACTGAATATTTACACTACTAAAAAGCAAAAAATAAAATATTTTAAAAATAAAAATAAAACCGCCTTCAAAAATTCGCCCGAACTAAAAAGTTAAAAATAATTTTGGTTCCTAGTACTTAGGATTTCCTACCCAAACCTTTAAACCTTTTACCCTATTCATTGAAATAAAACATTATGGCTAGGTACCCTACAGATTTCTTAGAAGTCGGTGCCAAGCCAAATATGTTCACTTCGCGAGTACTTATATGTATTTGATACTACTACTACTATCGTAATCGGAGTGACAGTAAGTTACAAAGCTCTATCTAATATATACCTATGAACGTATTCGGCTTGGCACTGACTTCTAAGAAATCTGTAGGGTACCTAGCCATAATGTTTTATTTCAATGAATAGGGTAAAAGGTTTAAAGGTTTGGGTAGGAAATCCTAAGTACTAGGAACCAAAATTATTTTTAACTTTTTAGTTCGGGCGAATTTTTGAAGGCGGTTTTATTTTTATTTTTAAAATATTTTATTATGATAACAAAAAAGAAAAGGATATTACAATAATTACAAATATAATGTATTCAGAATTGTCTAATTTAGAAAATTTAGATACTATTTAATTTAAATTATTATTTTTTAAAAACAACAGCACGCCGACCGGTCGGGCGGGCGAGATATCGATGGGCGGATGTCGAGGATGCGGATCTGCGAGAGCTCCAGGTTGAAGATTGGTGAGAAATTGCTGAGAACCGGAGTCAGTGGCGAACAGTCGTGTTGGAGGCCAAGATTCACTTTGGGTCGTTGCGCCAGAGGAGCAAATTATTACTTTATAAATATTAGATGTCATATAGCTACCAAGTCATATACCAAAGAAAAAAGATCAAAATCACCAACGCCCGAGGTAGGATTCGAACCCGTCGCGGTTGATACCTGTACCGCTAGGCCACTCTTCACACACTCTCTTTTAACAGTTATTATAAAATGTAGCTATAGTTGCCACGGCCTTGCAATTTGCGATGCATAAGTTTTAAGCTTTGGTTATTTAAAACCGGATATATACCATGTTTGAAATGTACCATGGGAAATACAATTATTTAGCACCCGATAATTGCTCAATAATTACAATTTACATGGTAAATATCCCGTTTAAGTCATACATCTGCAATTCCTTATTTTCAGTCATTTATCTATAGTTTATAGAATATCGATGATGAATGTGTTAGCATGTTCCCACCTGCGCTTCTTGCGTGGGATCAACACCCATTCTCACCTGCAAACGAAGTCCGCAGACATGCAGTGACTACTAATACATGTGCACTTTACGGCTGGCAGCTAGCTCGCGACAGTCACGCCACATTCCTAGATAGTCGCCACCTACGAACATACGAAGCCGCCCAAACGAACCCACATAAACTACACATAGAATGTCTTCTAGGAGCATATATTATTATGTATGTACGGATTATGAATACAGTTCGGTATAAGTATATAGTTACGACATTTAAGAATGTCTGGAACAATTTATCCTTCGAAGTTGTGAAAATCTGAAGTTAAATGTGTCGTTTCAGATTTTTAGTTCATGGGGTTTATCTGTGCTTTATTCAATATTATTCATAAATAAAAAATCCATAACTGCAAAGAAATGCACATTAAACATTTTGTCGCGTTCAGGGAAGCACAAGGTAATTAATTTGAATTAAGTTAATAGTCTCTAAATGCCATGATTACTTACTTAAAATAGCCAGTTAATTTGAAACGAATCCAGAGAGTAGACAGGTTGACACATTCAGCTTTTAATCGCCTAATATTAACTCTGTATTATGCATTTAGTCGTTTGATGCATTGTTTAAATATATTTCGAAAAATATTTACCTGTTAAAAACGGGACAGCATTAAATAAATGTCTCACAAAGCCGTCTACCTTGATAAATCGTAAAATAATAACTCCCCCTTTTAATGCATACCTATAATAACCAAATATTTTGAGAACTCGTAACGACATAACAAACTCACCTAGCCATGAGTTGAATAAATGGAGTTAAGAACACCATGACAACTATTATTATTTATAACGTATCTGAAATCTAGCATCTGATAGGTATATTAGGTATAAAGGTTCAGTTTAGGGCAAGAGTTGGGACGTAGTAGTTGTAAAATGTATTTTTTCGTTAAATTCGTTATTTAGCCAACTTAACCAATTGAAACCATTTAATTTGATTATACATTGAATGTGTCGTAAGAGTCGACTAAGGGATTGAAGTGTTACTGACCATATTTGATTAAAGATTGATGATGGGCAGCAGCGTCATTATAGTGGACACATTACTGCGATCGCCAATCCGCTTGCCCAGCGTGGCGATTATGGGCATTTACCTCCTAATGCGTCTATACGCATAGTTAATAGGAGAGGCCTACGTCCAGCAGTGGACTATCATAGGCTGATGATGATGATAATGATGATACATTGAATGTCCTGATCAACAGTGCAATTGGCATTAAGATGATAAAATGTTTCTTTATTCATTGCTGTGACCTAACATACAACATGTAAAAGGACCGGGCCTATGCAAGAATTCCCGTCCTCATTTTTATTGCTGCGACCGTTGGCCTAAGCCATAGCTTCTGTTGTTGACTCGGCATTCCGCAGCGGAAGGCGGAAGACAAATTTATTCCTTTGGCCACCCATATCTTTGGCCTAAAATTTCTGCGAATACACGGAACCGGGCGGTCAGCGAGATAATTTTCCAAAGTTAAGGTGGTATTAATTAGTTATATATTATTCAAGTAGGTATTGAAAGTGGGCTTGTTCTGTATGAGTACCAGTAATCTTAAACCGATACGTCTTACATACGATATTTAACACAGAATTATGTGAGGAAAAAGGACAATATCTACAATGCCAACTAGACCGTACAGAAAAGTACTACCTACGAATACTATACATTGTAAATATTATTTCGATACTTAACTCGTTTGTTCATAATATATCAATCTCGCCTTATAAATGTACGGTCGGTTCTAATAATATGTATACAATTTTGATCCTTATTCCTATGACATACGTTCCGAAATGTATACATATTATTAGACGTGACTGTTCACAGACGGATCAAACGAAAAACCAACATAAGTAAACCTTAACACCTCCTTTTACCTGTATCCAACGAAAATTAATGATTTCGGAGAAAAATATCGAATTGAAGTAGGTGATGTCTTTGGTTTCATTTGATCCATACTGAATGCAGGCCGTGTATTTTACATATAGGTCGCTTAAATAATATATGGTAGTCACGCGTTTGTCCTTTATCGTGCAACGTTAAACACCGATAACAATTTTAGGAACAATATTTTGATAAGTATTGTGCATCAAAACTTACAAGTATGTTTCGTCTGCAAATAAGAAAAACAATACGAGTATAATATTTGTATCAGGTACGCTGGAGGCTCTGAGCATATAACTATACCGGGTGGCCCATTCAAATCGGTCAGTATGGGAAAGTCTGAAACTATAAGACATACGAAAATTTATTCTTAGGAACCATGTCATTGATTTTGATAATAAGAAAAACTGCGTTGATAAATATGAAAGAAAAAAGTTTTTTTTTTCTTAAGATTTACACAATAAACACCTAGTAAAATAAATTTAAGTACGTGAAAACAATGAATTCCATTCATTTTAGACATCATGTTTCTTAGAGACATTTACTGCTTAAGACCTACACAAACGATATCTGAATAGAAATAGTGTAGGTATGTTTATTTTTTTTTAAACAACCGGGTTCGATTCCCTGGCTGGGTACAGTTTATTTTTCAAATGTATGAATGTAGTTTTTCTTTTTATCAAAATCGGTGACATGGTTCCTAAGAACAAATCTTCGTATGTCTTATAGTTTCAGTCTTTCCCATACTGACCGATTTAAATGTGCCACCCTGTATAGCCACTTATATTTACGAGTAAATAGCATAGCGTATTGAAAAATTAGTATTTTTAAAATCATAGGCTTTTACTTTAAGATGACTGGTTCTAAAGGTACTTAGGTGGTTGCCTGCTATCTTTATTGACCATTTTTTGTCTGTATTTGATTCACGATCACGAAAATGATACGAAAAAAACTTACTTTTTCGGAATAAACATATTATATCAAACATGTCTATAAATATACGACTACCATTTCCGAAACCCTACGTTGAAGATTTTGTTAAATTGCTTACACGCCGTCACCCGGCCGCGTGGTGACGGCATTAAGAATACATTTGTCACCACCCCAACTCTTCCTGTGGGTGTCGTAAGAGTCGACTAAGGGATTGAAGTGTCACTTACCATTATTTGATAAAATATTGATGATGGGCAGCAGCGTCATCATAGTGGACACATTACTGCGATCGCCAATCCGCTTGCCCAGCGTGGCGATTATGGGCATTTACCTCCTAATGCGACAATATGCATAGTTAATAGGAGAGGCCTACGTCTAGCAGTGGACTATCATCATACCTGGGATAACTCGGGGCATTTATACGAAAGAGATGTAGCAAAATATTTTATCGACTAAAAATATATCGATGTTAATGTGAATGACAACATCAAAATGTTATTCGGCATAAATAAATATTAAGTACTTACTCTTCAATTAAAATGAAAAATCAATTGAAACGGGTAGTTACGCGTTTATTTTAAAATAGTTTTCAAAATATACAATTAATATAAAAAAATCAATATTTCAATTGTCAATTTGATTAAAATGGCATCTGCATACAAGAGGCCCGATATCAGATATGACATCGAACCTCTGTACTGTAATCGAGAATGTTCAGTAAGCACATTTTTTATTATAATTATATCGACATCTTTTTAAACGATATCAAATCCCTATAACTTGCCTCCAGTTATCCCAGGTATGACTATCATAGGCTGATGATGATGATGATGATGATGATGATGATGCTTACACACCAAAGTGAAAACAGAGTTATTTGTACATCTACGCAGGTACCCAATAAAGCAGGTATTGCCATAAACCCTTCGAACGAGCTAAAAGTGTTCTCCCTTGCGCTGGCAAGCGTCGGGAGGGTGATTCGTTTAATTGTTAATGCCATAGTGATCTAAGTGGAGCCCGGCTTATGTGGGTTAATGAGGTCGCTTCTAATTCATAGAGTCACTAAAGTGCCCTCCTGTTATGAAAACTCTACTTCAGCCGCCCCCATTAGTCATTTCGCTAAAAAGTGACTGAAATTATTTGGTATTCATATTTCACGTACCTTTAAGTGTACCTTTGTCTCTGTTACGGCATAATCATGAATAGCCTATTTATAAAACAGCGTTTTTAAAGCTTATCTAATATTTTTTTATAACAAAGGTACACGGGTTTTTTAAGAAATCATTTGGTATTGGTGAATATATGCGTACCCATGTACGTAATATAGAGAATCATGCAATTATATTTTCGTAGCATAGGTACGCCTACTATTGCTATATAGTTACTTTCATAATTTATGTTCACGCCTACGTGACATGTCACAAACCGTAGTCGAATATTACAATAATCACATAGCGGGAAATGATAGTGGTGCGCTTACAGGCGGTAAATACGGGTCAACCCGAAGGTGACCCATTTGGGTACTAAAGACTGATTTATAATACAGACAGTACAGAAGTCCGTGTACTATTTGGCTTTGGTACCGTGACGATCCGAGGCGTATATAGTCTGTTTCAAATATAAAGGCCCGATGCCACTCGAAACTTTTGTCATTTAACTGGCCCACTACAAATTGGCACCGATGTATGCAAAAAATATCACGCCACAAAAGGTTCTGGCCAGGTATCTTTTGTTATCACTGATCCTATCGTTGACGTCTAATGACTTTGTCAAGTGGAATCGGGCCTTCGTATTTGAAATGGACTTTACAGAAATTCACCGACAAGTTGCCGAAAGGGTCTAGCAGGCTAACCTAAAAAGCTTGGCCCCCTCAAGGGATTTGGTTGTAATTTGAGTTGCAGTGTTGGAAGGCCCTAAGAACGCAACCAACAAGGCTCGGAACCGGTTTTTTTCGAGGACCTCGAAATAGCCCAATATTTAAAATGTTTTATATTCTTTATGCAGTACTCAGAATGTATTTTCAAAACTACAATTTATGTAAATAGATTAAATCTAACTAATCTACTTAACCTAACCTATATCTAAGATTGGCCCTTGTGGCATTGTACCGAGGATGCTGGCGGCATTTCCTAGCTGTATCGCAATACTGATGCGTTGTGCGAGGAAGTCGCCAGCTCTTCGGTCTTTAGTTACATTGCAGATGTTATGAAATTACCAACGACGTATTTTTAAGTTACTCCATTAACAAAGAATTGACATACCGAAGAACAAAAAAGAACGAAATTCGAACTGTTCTTTTGTATGGAGTAAAAACCGGTATCCGAGCCCTGGCTCTCGATCTTCTTTTGTTTTAGTGTTATTTACGAAAATGCCTAAAATCGTGGTAATTTTTAAACTATGATAATATTAGCTAAACCAAGTACGCTTACTTGGTTTAGCTAGTAATAATAGAGGCCCTCCGAAATTTTGGATCTGACGTAAAATAAGCCACTTCTCACACTAGAGCCTAAAAAAGCACCATCTGTACTAAAAAAAATATTTTTAGTACAGATGGTGCCTTTTTAGGTTCTAGTGCGAGAAGTGTGTCATTTTACGTCAGGTCCAAAACTTCGAAGGGTCATCTGCACTAAAAAATATCGTACGAGACACGTGCAAAAACGAAATTCGTAACTCGTGTCGTATCGATTTAAAGCACTCCCCATCGGTCGTGTTTTAAAACATCGCCACTCGTTTCTAATTTCATGTTTTTCGCATTTGTGTCGTAATGTACTATTTTGTTACAATCAATCTTCTTAGCTTAGCCTGCTAGAACCTTTATAAATCTTCATGGAATGTTCTCGGTATCATTCGTCGCAGATTTAGGACCAATTTCTATGGAAAAAACCATGGCGAAACAAGTCTTAAATTTAAGAGAATGTTCTCAATGGCCACTTTCATGAGATTTATTTTTTAGTATTTTTAGGCATTTCGAGAATGTGTAGGACATTCTTGTACATTGCTAGATTAACATTATCTTCAATCAGTATTTTTGTATTGTGTTGTATTGTATTCTGGACATTTTTTCCGCAACTCGACATCAAACGTGCCTGTTTTGCGTGGTCCAAACGCTGGCCCAGTAGGTACTTGTTGGGGACTTTACATACACCCCTGAATTTCTTCGCATGCGTATGCAGGTTTCCTCACGATGTCTTCCTTCACCATAAAGCACTTGTGAATATCAAATGATATTTCGTACAAGTTTTGAAAAACTCACTGGCATGAGCCGGGGATCGAACCCACGCCCGCTGCGTAGCAGCTGTGCGTTTTACCGATAGACCACAACCAGTATTGTAACCGAAAAAAGAAATATTGCAGCAATTAAAGTAATAAAATAAATTAAGAATTTTACAAAACAGATAAAATAACGTAAAAGTATCAATGATTAAATGGCTTTATGAGTATCTACACTAAAACCTCGCTAATTCAACGAACACCTTTGATAACTAATACTATAACTATTCAATTTCTGATTATTCTTTCCTGCTATTAAATAAATAGTCTGTGACATAAATAACGTAATGGAAAATTAAATGCCTATCATCCTAAAGAGTTAACGACCCGTATTTAACTTAAATTTAACCCTTGACCTGTCCGCCGACTGACAGAAATAGCCGACGAAGTGCTGTTTGCAGTACAACTATGAAATTTAAATAGGCTGGCGAAATCGAATTTGGCGATACCTAGTCAAATATGCTATACGAAGCCACACACAGTACTATCATATTCACATTCAGACAGGTTCATTTATGACTTAACTCATTATTGAAGTTATTAATAATTCAAAATTAGAAATCAATACCGTAGTTCATTTTTGTAAACGTATAATGGAAATGTGGAGGTTGATGTAATAATTAGTAGATTACAATGTCGTAATTTATTGTTTTACAATTTCAGTGCAGCTTGTTTCGTAATGTGATCACACCAATTTATGCCTCAATTGCGCCACAGTGGCATACATTACAGTTGATTTTTGAAGACGAAGACCAATACAAGTAATATACAATACAGTAACAGCGGCGGGACAGTCAAATTTTACTGTTTTTATGGTTTGGTATTAAAAACGTACAAAAGGAACTCTGTAGAAGTATTAAGTATATTGCGATTCTCTCTCTCTCTCTCTCTCTCTGTTTTTCTCTGCTTTCCCGTCTATCC
>JALPQI010022335.1:0-14102 GCA_025490895.1 Thaumatotibia leucotreta
CCTTTGTGAACGCCGTCACAGCAGCAAAATCGTTTTGGGGCGACTATTTTCAGTAACAAAGGCCTAAGGCTGCGTTTCCACCAGAGATGTGCGAAGATGAGTTTCTATACAAATAACACCTTAAACATGACATTAATAGGTGTCATTTGTATTTTTTTTTGTAACTTTATATTATCTAGATTATTATTTTTAGATACATTTACAATCTTAGTAGGCAGTAAAACATTAATACAAAATTTAATTTAAAAAGTATAACTAAACTAAAACTACATAAAATCTAAAATAAAACTAAATAAAATCTAAAATAAATCTAAAACAGGCCCCTGCGGCATGGTACCCATCATTTGTATGGAAAAACATCCTCGCACATCTCTGGTGGAAACGCAGCCTAAAGGGGGTTTAAAACAAGTAACAAACTAGTAGCTACTGAACTAAGATACCTATAAGTTATGACTTAAATGATATTTAGCACAAAATAGTTACAAAAATATTTTGATGATTTCTTTGCTCACTAATATCTGAATGGGTCTCTATTGCCATAGCATTAAGAATGCATTTTCAGATATTTTTAAGCACCTTGACCGCACCGATATTTATGATAGCGACTCTATTGCTACTTTAATGTAATATTAAATAACAAGAATGTTAATAATGTCAATATTTTTTTTGTGAATTGCAATCAGTTTCATTATACAAATAAAACTTCAAATATAGTCATTAAAATTTATTGATCTCAACCCTGCTTCTGCGCGAGCTCACGCGCCTTGGCCTTCTCCAGCTTGGCGATACGCGCGTTCGACTTGTTGCCGAGCACGCCGCCGCCCCAGTGCCGGCGGAGCTCCTCATACCGCTCGTTGAAGTTGCTCCTGATGGCCTCGACGGCCTTTGTGAACGCCGTCACAGCAGTAAAATCGTTTTGGGTCGACTATTTTCAGTAACAAAGGCCTAAGGCTGCGTTTCTACCAGAGATGTGCGAAGATGAGTTGCCATACAAATGACACCTTTAACATGACATTAATAGGTGTCTTTTGTATGGAAAAACATCCTCGCACATCTCTGGTGGAAACGCAGCCTAAAGGGGGTTTAAAACACGGTGTAGGGTTTGAACCAGTAGTAGATTTTTTTTCTCTCTCTTGATAATGTCAGACGATTCGAAAATGCTTATCAATAAGCTTACTTGAATAAAGAATAGTTTGACTGTAACAAACTAGTATAAGTTATGACTTAAAATAATATTTAGCACAAAATAGTTACAAAAATATTTTGATGATTTCTTTGCTCACTAATATCTGAATGGGTCTCTATTGCCATAGCATTAAGAATGCATTTTCAGATATTTTTAAGCACCTTGACCGCACCGATATTTATGATAGCGACTCTATTGCTACTTTAATGTAGATATTAAATAACAAGAATGTTAATAATGTCAATATTTTTTTTGTGAATTGCAATCAGTTTCATTATTAACAAATAAAACTTCAAATATAGTCATTAAAATTTATTGATCTCAACCCTGCTTCTGCGCGAGCTCACGCGCCTTGGCCTTCTCCAGCTTGGCGATACGCGCGTTCGACTTGTTGCCGAGCACGCCGCCGCCCCAGTGCCGGCGGAGCTCCTCATACCGCTCGTTGAAGTTGGTCCTGATGGCCTCGACGGCCTTTGTGAACGCCCTTTTCGAGTATTTCAAGCGACACTGATCTTTTTCAATATGTAGATAGTCTAAATTTATTTCACAGTGAAAGGGATCGCCGCGCCGCTGCCATTCCGGTGTGAATCGGCCCTTTTGCACGGAAGTGGTTATCTTTCGCTCGTTTCTGTCAACTCGTCACTTGGGCTATTATTTTTGTCATGTCACCCACTATTTTTGTTTGAACTTTTAATATGATATCCACTCGTAAATGTCATAATCGCGAGCTCTTTCGATCCTGATAGGAGAAAGGTTCGAAAAATGTAGGTACATTTCTCCCTTATGAGGTTATGAGGATCGAAAGAGATCAATCAAGATTCTGTTGTGTAAATTATATACAACTCGACTTTGAAAATAATGCCCCGCGTACTCGCTTGCGGTCCAGCCAGTGCTTAAAGCCTTCTTAAGGTAAGGTGGGGTAAGCCAAAAAGTCGTCCTGGCAGAACGGGTAGCTCTGTATTAAAAAAATCTGTTTCATCTTACCTTAACACGTTCCCTGTGCATGCATCACATGCGTCGCATTTATAACAGACTACCACCGTCCGTAGACACCTACAACACCAGGGGTCAGGTTTCAGATGGACGATCGCTCTTAACAAATAAAACTTCAAATATAGTCATTAAAATTTATTGATCTCAACCCTGCTTCTGCGCGAGCTCACGCGCCTTGGCCTTCTCCAGCTTGGCGATACGCGCGTTCGACTTGTTGCCGAGCACGCCGCCGCCCCAGTGCCGGCGGAGCTCCTCATACCGCTCGTTGAAGTTGCTCCTGATGGCCTCGACGGCCTTTGTGAACGCCGTCACAGCAGTAAAATCGTTTTGGGTCGACTATTTTCAGTAACAAAAGCCTAAGGCTGCGTTTCCACCAGATGTGCGAAGATGAGTTTCTATACAAATGACACCTTTAACATGACATTAATAGGTGTCATATGTATGGAAAAAGATCCTCGCACATCTCTGGTGGAAACGCAGCCTAAAGGGGGTTTAAAACACGGTGTAGGGTTTGAACCAGTAGTAGATTTTTTTTCTCTCTCTTGATAATGTCAGACGATTCGGAAATGCTTATCAATAAGCTTACTTGAATAAAGAATAGTTTGACTGTAACAAACTAGTAGCTACTGAATTAAGATACCTATAAGTTATGACTTAAAATAATATTTAGCACAAAATAGTTACAAAAATATTTTGATGATTTCTTTGCTCACTAATATCTGAATGGGTCTCTATTGCCATGGCATTAAGAATGCATTTTCAGATATTTTTAAGCACCTTGACCGCACCGATATTTATGATAGTGACTCTATTGCTACTTTAATGTAATATTAAATAACAAGAATGTTAATAATGTCAATATTTTTTTTGTGAATTGCAATCAGTTTCATTATTAACAAATAAAACTTCAAATATAGTCATTAAAATTTATTGATCTCAACCCTGCTTCTGCGCGAGCTCACGCGCCTTGGCCTTCTCAAGCTTAGCGATACGCGCGTTCGACTTGTTGCCGAGCACGCCGCCGCCCCAGTGCCGGCGGAGCTCCTCATACCGCTCGTTGAAGTTGGTCCTGATGGCCTCGACGGCCTTTGTGAACGCCGCGCGGTCTCCGGCCTCAACCTGCGGGGAACGGGTTATTAGTGGGCGTAGAGAGAGTTGGGTGGGTGTAAGTGGGGGGAGCTTCAGATAATCTATTGGTGGTAGATGAGTTGACATCATGGCACTCAGATAGCAAATAACATAATCATCATGTCAGTTGGTTTCAGCAGAACTGGTATTTTTTTGTTGAATTTTCAATCTCTCGATCTATCATCCTATTCCTTTACTAAGCTTGTCACCTCCAAAATATGTTATTCTTTATATTACAAAATGAAAATGTAATATTTATAATATATCGAGGGTTGCCTGGTGAAACCCGATAAGTGACAAAAAGTGAGATTTTAAAGTAAAAACAGTTTTAGAATGATTCAGTATCGGTCAATCTAATGGTAATATCAGATAAGCTGATTTTACATGTATCACGGAAATATGCCGAGTAAATAACCCAATAAGTACTTGATTTCAACTATTAATTCAAAACTAAATACTACAACTACATTTAAGCCTTAATTTTTATTTATTACTTAATGGAAGAACCACATAATGTATATTTATTGGTATTTAATGCCGAGATATTTACACCTAATCAAACTAAACACACAATGTTGAACCAGTTACTGTTACTTACCCGGTCTCACCTCATTACGATTGCAAACTTCAAAGGATTTTATTACGAATTAGAATACGTTAAAAGCATTTGTTGGATACTACTTTTACGATATCATTTATTGCACATACAAATTTATTCAAAGAGAACCCAACAAATAAACTTATAGTACTTATTTGAAACAATTCTCTAATAAAATATTATGTTAAGTCCAGTAATCGGATTCTCGCAAGAGGCCTTTAACAAATTTCTTTCAAATATGTCCGGGGAAGAACCCTATAAGTTTTTCGACGGCCCCATGGTCATGCGCAGCCTTGACAAGTAGCGTCACGAACGCAAGCGCACCGCTGCGACGTTGCATATTTAATTGAAAATAGCTGTTAAAAAGGGGTGTATTGTATTAAAGAAGGTTGTGAATGATTGTGTTCAAAGTTGTGTGATGGGTGACCGAGGCAGAAAATTAGTGCAACTACCTAGCTTGCAGTAATAAGCTGGAAACAGGTAATCTACTTTTCTAACCTAGAATAAACGTAGAATTGTCATATTTTACACACCGTGTTTATAGTAATGAGTTCAAGTAACAATTAATGTAAGCTATTGTAACTAACCGTTACCATGAAAAGCATTGTTGTTGTTTTATTGAACTTATCGGTTTTTAGCACTGACTATGAAAAGCATTGTTGTTGTTTTATTTGATCTTATCGGGTTTTAGCACTGACTATGAAAATAATTGTTGTTGTTTTATGCGAACTTATCAGGTTTTAGCACTGACGATTAATGAGACTTCGCGACTTTGAGTGATTCTTACGATAAAAATAATAAAAAGGTAGTTGTGATTAGTACTTTTGATTAAATAATATTGATTATTTTTTACGTTTCAGCGGGGCAAAGTGCCTCCATGGACAGCTTGTCCATGACTAGACCCAGTGCTTCAAAGGCAATTGAAAAAAATGTAAGCTGTTACATGCAAAACAATGAAGATGGTAAGCTTCCATGGCCTTGAAGATCCGCACACTGTCCCACGTTACTACCTATTGTGCTTGTGATACTCACACTCCAATTAAAAAAAACAATTTCAGAAAATGACTCAAATGCGCTATATTGTCAACGACAACAATAGCATGCCAGACTCAAGCAAGTCCCTTGTGGACTACTAAAAAAACCGTTGTTAGGATCCATCGGTAACTCAGTTCATCATGCTTAAATTCTTTCCAGATAATGAAACTGACCCACCCGGCAGTAACCATTCGGATGAAGATCCCACACATGTGCCACATCCCAAGGACCCTCGCAATTCCGATGAATCGCAAATTGATATCACCGCCCAAATGCACAATCATAATAGTAAGAAGACTCAAGCAAGTCTTTTACAGACCACTCAAAAACAACGTTACTAGGACAAAGCCAACAGGCAATTTATTCCTCCTTCGGTTTCCTGATATGATTAAACTAAAGATCTCACCCACGACTATTTCACCAAAACAAATAGATTTCGACCCAGACTTCACCAATGAAAGTGCAAATGTTTCATCCAAACAGGAAGACCCCCCTTATGGTGCTGATTGATGAAGCTTTAGATCGAGCCTGGACCGCTGCAGAAGATGACCATTCAGCGGGAGCTCCCTGCGCTCCCGACACAGACCCAGAGAACGACGCACCTCAGCGAAATGACTCCGGCCACGACACCATCATTCCTGAAAGTCCCAGTCCAAGGAAATACCAGGAACGCTCCCTGCCGACACCCGACAATGCCAGTCCCTCTGGTCAAGGCGAATGCACAGAAAGAGCCTCCTCCCACGTTCCAGACTCCGAAGATACATTAAAAGTATCAGAACCAACCGACTCCAGCCACAATGACGGCATGATCCGCGAATGCTCCAGCGCCTGCCCACAAGCAGAAGACACTGCTAACCCAATTCTAGACAATGTTTCAGACAAAGTTTGGGATTCCGTCAAACCTCTGAAGCGACGCAAGCAAGCCAAGCCATCTGAACGGAAAGTAGATATCGCTAAAAAGCGAAAAATGGAAGGGCTACCTTATATAACCCAAGGCGTTAAGCGTCCTGCTAAAGTTCCAAAACCTCCTTGGAACCTCCTCGATCCTTGAAGCCTCCTTTGGAACTTTAGCAGCTTTCGCCTTTTAGCGATATCCACCCTCCACTCAGACAGCTCAGCCTGCCTACGTCGCTTCAGGGGCCCGACACAATCCCAAACCCTATCCAAAACACTGTCCAAAATCAAGTCAACAGCGCCTTCCACCTGCGAACAAGCACCGGAACGCACACGGATCATGCCATCACTGTGGCCAGAGTCAGTCGGCTCCAATACCCTCAATGTATCGTCTTCGGAATCCAAAACGCAAGAAGAAGCTCCCTCCATACATTCACCTTGATCAGAAAGACCAACACCGTCAAGCATCGGCAAGGAACGCTCCCGATGCTTCCCTGGACCGGGACCCTCAGGAACAACAATGTCACGGCCAGAATCATCTCGCCGAGGTGCATCGCTCTCCGAATCTGTATCAGGAACACTAGGAGCTCCCGCTGAATAGTCATCCTCCACAGCAATCCAAACTCGATCCAAAACTTCATCAATCAGCTCCATAAAAAAATCTTCCTGTTTGGATGAAACATTTGGACCCTCAGTAGCAAAATCCGAGTCAAAGTCCATTTGTTTTGGCAAAACAGTCGCAAGTAGGATCCTCAGTTCAATCATCTGAAAAAAAACGAAAGCAGAATAAATTACCTGTATAAGCAACTTCATCCCAATAACACCACTTTCAAGAAATCTGTAAAAGACCCACTTGAGTCCCCTTACCACCACTACTGCGCATCTGGGCGGCGATATCAATCCGCGACTCATCAACACTGCGAAAGTCCCCAGGATGCGGCACACATGCAGGATCCTCACCCGAACAGTCACGGCCAAATAAGTCAGCTTCATCATCCGGAAAAAATGCAAGCACAATAAATCAAGTTACAGATCGATTCCAACAACAGTTTTTTTTTCAACAATCCACAAAAGACTCACTTGAGTCCGACATGCCATTACTGTCGTTGAGAATATAGCGCATTTGGGTGGCAATATCAATTTGCGATTCATCAAGATCGGAGGAGTCCTTTTCTGAAACCGATTCTCCCAACCAAAGCATGAGTACCACAAACACAATAGGCAACGCAAAACAATGTGCGGATCCTCAAAACCATGGAAACCCACCATCCTCATTGCCTTTCAGCTTATATTTTTTTATCCGACGTTGAAACACCAGGTCCAGTCACAGACAAACCGTTCATAGAAGCACTTTGCCCCGCTGAAACATACTGAATAATACCTGAAGAGTATCATGGATGGATAAGAAGCCTAAAAACGTTTGTTGGCATAGCACTTACTTTTTCAGATGTAGAATAATACCGTTATTACTTTTAGATTCGTCTATTTTTTAAGTTTTTATTTGGTAACAATACCCTCTTAGTAACAAATATGGTTTTTTTATTTATGCGTAAACACAATAAGTCGATACCCCTTGGTAAAAAATGTTATCTTACAGGAAAACTAGATGAGTTACATAACTAAAACATAGATAAACCTAAAGTGAATGAAATTGCTTTTCACAAACCACTCATAAAACTACGAATCTATTTATCAAAATAAGTGTCCGATGACAATAAACCTTTAACATCATTTTTCTCGAAACTAGGTGTCACGTACTTATAGGGTTTCACCAGGCAACCCTCGATATATTAAATGAAAATAATTACACCCTCGGTAATGTGAGCTTTAGATGTTCAGTTCAGACCCGCAATTCAGACCACAGTTTTGGTACAAGGGTCAAAATTCTTTTCGTTGTCTTATTTTATTTTGTGTCCCTAAAAAACGTGACGCAGTGGTTATTTTTGTATGAAATGTTTTGTTTTCAATTTCTGATGTACGGATTAAAATCTAACGTGAAAAAGAAATATAAATCGAAACGGTAACTAATAAGTACAGTGACAGAGTGGTATGAAACAAGAAAACTAAAAGAATTTTGACCCACAAGCTAAAAGTAGACCAATTATAAATGAAACTTTTGTGACTAGTGTAAACATAATTATCTAAAAAAATGTACTAGTGGATGAATCAACTTTTTTTGTCTGTTATTGCCATAGTAACGGCAACCTGAGTCACGCTAGTTTTATGCAATATATGTTACTTTAACTATGCAAACATGCATTTTCTAATGTTAAAAAGCACTTTCCTTAATGGGCCATCTATAAATATTGACTACATGCATGTTTGCACAAAACTACCGTGACTCAGGAAACCGTAACCATGGCAATCATCATCATCAGCCTATGATATTCCACTGCTGGACGTAGGCCTCTCCTATTAACTATGCGTATAAACGCATTAGGAGGTAAATGCCCATAATCGCCACGCTGGGCAAGCGGATTGGCGATCGCAGTAATGTGTCTACTATGATGACGCTGCTGCCCATCTTCTTTTATCAAATAGTGGTCAGTGACACTTCAATCCCTTAGTCGACTCTTACGACACCCGCAGGAGTTGGGGTGGTGAAAAATGTATTCTTACTGCTGAATGTTTATATGACGCTTACATACATTTGGGGTCTGGTATATCCAACCTCGTAGCCGAAGGTTAAAAATAAAGTACTTACATGTGTGAGCGCCAAGCACGTGCAAGTTTTGCGGTGCACCAGGGCTCCGAGGCGGGACTTCCCTTTTACGATGCAGTACGGCACGCCCATCTTACGGCAGAGGGCGGGCAGGAAGAGCACCAGCTGAAACGAGATTGGCACGTAAGACTATGGGTAGTAGAGGGTATAGTACCGTGGATGGATGGTCGTAGCTCAGAGTCAATGGTCTTCAGGCAGCTATTGAACTTATATTGAAGTTTGATAGCCTCAGGTGAAGAAATTCTAACATCACAGCAGCAAAATCGTTTTGGGATAACTATTTTCAGTAACTAGTAGCTGAGCAATTCTGCACAAGTTTGTTCATATGGATTACATCTTCAATATTGATAAAAATTGGTAGCCAAGTAGTGTCAATGATACTGAGCAAGATGCACCAATCGGATTCACAATCTCCATATAAAGATAATCTGTCTGATAAAATTACCACTATCCTTTTCCCCAGATATTTTATAGAAAAAGGTCTACAGTTAACAGTTACAGTTATCAGACAGATATATTTTTTAGGGGACGGTATACCCTTCAACTGGCAGACAGATGTCAGAAAATAGCAAAATTGAAGTCGAAACATTCCCTCTGCCTTTTAAAATTGTGTGGGAAAATAATTTACCTCAATAGGGTCAACATCATGAGCGATCACGACCAGCTGTGCCTTCTTCTTTTCGACCAGCTTGGTGACAGTGTTGGTTCCCGAGCGGATGGTGTTCGGCCTCTTGGGGAGGGGCTCATCTTTCTTGGCGACCTGTACGGGTAAATAAAATTGTTAGCCGGGTCGGAGAATGGTGGTTCTGGGTTGTGGGGGAGGGGGATCAGAGATCTTGGTGGTTGGAGGTCGTCATGGCCTTCGGAGTTTGTTGTTATGCATCATAGAAAACAAAGTTGCAAGCTATACTATATTGCCTTTCAAAAACAGTCCTAAAAAGTTTTTGACAACTAAATAGTGTTTATTTAAAAATAGTTGTGATTGGCCCATCACAGTTTTGACGATTTATATTCTATCTGAATTTGTCAAAGATCTTGTGCAGTGTTATGAAATTGCTATGTAAATTCTGTCCACCGTACAATTGCACAATCGTTTTAGGGGGCATATTTGAGCCCGTATTATACGTTCACGTTTATAAGTATTATATACACAATAACATATCATTGATGACGATTTACATTTGTTTTGTCTTTGGCCCACAATAGATAGATAAAATTGGGGGAACTGATTTTAAAGGTCATCAACACATTATAACAACTCAACAGCAACTCGATTTTATGGCAAATATCGAAATTTAAACCCTATGTCATATTTTCCTAGTTTAATTTCAAAATATTTTATCAAGTCATGAGTCAATGAAACGGGGTACACTGAAGGTAAACGCCGACACGTTCGTCACACATTGACCACACGGTGACAACGCCGCGAGTATGCGTTTGCTACTAATGTGTGACGAGCAACCATTTGCATTGCCTACTCCTTGATGCCGCGTTGTCCATTGGGTGGATAACAAATTGACTACTAATCGAAAGAGTAGAGATGCTGCCGCGTTGACGTGGAGTTCTTATAACGTGCTAATAGTCCGGGAGCTAAACTTTAACTTGTTCGAGAAAATTACATTAAATCCTACAGTATATTTATTTCAGGAATATGATAAAACATCGTTTTGTGAATATATGAATCTAATTATCCCTAATAAATGTGTGGAGGTTTTTTCATAAAATCAATATTAACATTTAATTGTTTAATAAAAAGAAACAATAAATCCTACAGTAGGGATTTATTATCCGAGGGGCCTAACTGAATATTTAAGACAATATTTTAAAAAGTCACCACTGAATAATCGTAGATATAGTCAGAAAAAAAATAAAATTATTTTTAAAATTCGTAACAATCAAACAGAAATTAAACAAATGGTGATTTTTTACTATAATGACCCGACAATTATTATACTCATCCAAAGAAAAAATTACGCCAGTGACTGAATGCTAACTATTTTTTTTACAGTTTTAACTGATTTACGTGCAGGCGCATTAATTCTACATTTTATTTTTTTAATGTACCTCTTGTCAATAATTAGTTGTGGCACAATACCAAAAAAATCCCCTATGTATACTCTAAGCATTTCCTACAATTTTCGAAATGGTTATTGTTAAAATAAATAGGAGCGGCGCTGACGTCATAAATGCGCGGCCGGCCGCAGGGCAGCGGATAAACGTAGGTGGGGTACTATATAGACAGGACGGTGTCAAATTACAGAAGGAATTTCGTAGGAAGGAAGTAGAAACGTCTTTAATAAAAATTAGTAGTAAAATAAATAGGTATTAAGCAGTTTTTGAACTGACGATTAAAAATGTAGGCACCTATACAACTTGTAACCTATTAGGGGCCTGTATTTAATTCCCGACGCAAAATGAGGTGTTACAATTATTCAAAAATGTATACAGGGTGTGGCCTGTAATAAGACCAATAAATGAAAACGTAGACCCTTTAACTAATCAGTAATTTACTCCAAATGGTTTTAATTAATTAAAAACAAAAATAAATTTTCTATATTTTTCTAACAAAGTTAATCGACCCAGCAATGTACTGCAGACATTATGTGTCCAGTCGAACATTTGACATTGACATTTAGGTACTATCGGTTTCGCGTATTATTGAATCTAAATGAATCAGTATTGCTTATTAAACATACCTATCTGCTTATTGATTACTTTGTCACTTTTTTCAACATTACGTAACAGATCACAATCTCAATTATCAGGTGTGAACTGACGAAATAACTAAATTAGTAAAACGCCAAAAAGTGACTTCAAAACAATTTATTAAGTAAACGGTTACAACAAAAATAGTGCACTAATCACATATCTCACCGGGTGAACTCTTAACCACTCAACTTGCACTTAAATTAATTGAATTTGTAGACATAGGCACGACTACGATGATGTCGACGATACGATCTGCTTCTTTATTTGACTCCACTCTGACACGACATAACACGTACTGAGAACAGGATCTTGTCGAAACTAAGTAAGAATTTTACTGTTAATCTGGTTGGAAGTGAAAACCCACAGGTCACAGTCAGAACTGCATTTGGTATACGTTGCTTTGAGATGACAACAATAGTGCTTGGTTCTATTATCAACTCAGATAATATTCGTTGACAAGTCGTTTACACAATGATTGGCCTTACTTTTCTTATTAATTATGTGCTTCGTGTGCATCGCAATTCGCAATTTTATAATTTATTTTATTATTTTTGGTAATGTTTTGATATAGCAACTTGACGTAAATTTTCATTACGTTGTAATAGTAGAGAAAGTGACTTCACATAAAAAAGTTCGCATTTACAACTGCATGGTCTATGGCTTCGAATGCAAAGATACCACTACTAAATTGTGCACTAAAGAGTAAAACAAAAACGGTCTTCGTGAGATGACTCCTGTCAGAATTGTGTCCCTTTCTATTGAAATGACCATAGCCAAACAAAACACGGGACAAATGGCTTATAAAACGATTGTGTAAGTATCCGGGGGCTTAGCATATCTTGTGTGTGACTGAAACACTCGGCTTTCTCGTGGCTACCCGTCCCTATTGGACTATATTGATTAAAAAGAGACGAAAAAAGAAAAGGACAGGCCGAGTGATGTTGTCATTGTCAAACAGAAGGTACAGTCGCGAACCGGGATTGTTGAGTCACTTGTTAAAGTTCGTAAATTAGTCGGTACAGTCAGCATCAGAAGTCACTTTACACTCGAGGTGTCCAAAGAGAGGTTAACATTTAAACTTTCAAAAAGTTGTTGACTGTCATGATAGTATTTACTTGTGAGCGCTTAACAAGTCACAAATATCTTAACAGTCGATTTTCATTAATTTCTTAACATACAACAAATCATTGATACCTCAGCTGTTAAAAAAACACTGGTACCTAAGCAGTCAATAAGGCAAATATATCTTAACAAGAAGGAAAAATAGACGTTGTATGGTACAAATATGGTTGAATATTGATTGAAAAATAGCTATACTTATTTTAAGTAACTGTTTTGACAATCATCGAAAGCAGTGCAGTCTTGTCATCAGATACATCTATCTCACATTTTTCTCTTCAATCATTTGACAGGTGCTTCTTAGTCAACTTTCGGATAAATTATTTACTTTTCTCTTTTTACAAGCTTTTAGAATTTAGTTTCAACTTAGTTTTCAGTTCCGTTGTCTATGATCGAATCTTGCAAGTTAAATTTGAACCATTTCCCGATTTTAGATTAAGCTGCTTAAATTTGATGACAATGCAATATTATTATGACAAAGAGCTGATCTGATGGTGGAACTGGAAGGTAGCCATAGGAACTTTGTGATGAAACAACCAACCCCCATTGTGTTTGGGTTTCTTAGAATCGTCTCGATATGTGTAAGTTGGTCGTGGGAAGTAAAGCATAGTCAGCGACAATACTTTGTCTTCTTCTTCCTGCTTTTTCGTTACCCCGGCTTCTGCCAAGGCCAGAGAGCCTAGGGCCCGCTTTGACAACTAGTCCCAAGATTTGGCGTAGGTGCTAGATTTTTACGAAAGCGACTGCCATTCGACCTTCCAACCCAGAGGGTATACTAAGCCTTATTGGGATTAGTCCGGTTTCCTCACGATGTTGTCCTTCACCGAAAAGCAACTGGTAAATAATGTCAAATGATATTTCGTACATAGGTACGGTACATAAGTTCTGAAAACTCATTGGTACGAGCCGACAGGATTTGAGCCCACGACCTTCGGAATGAAAGCCTTACCGGTGGGCCACCAACGCTCCTCCAGCGAAAAAAGCTTGTATGAAACATTCAATTTTTGAAAATAAAATGTTTAATGTTTGTTATCTGTTTCATTTTATTTTTCTCAAACTTGCAATGAAATATTGACGTTACCTACTGACGTCATATTGATAATTATTAGGTCCGGGATGAATGTACTCCTGCAACCTTCATTTAATTACCTAACAATATGTTATTACAAATATAAGTCATATTTCAATATTCTAAAGAAATGTATCCATTTTGAATAGTTTGCCATAACCTGAGATAGATGTATGCAGTGACAAGTCTGCACTGCTTTCGTGAGTTGTCAGTCAGTCAGACGTCAAAGCAATCCTTGTCACATATATATGGATCAAATATTCTTTTCATCACACCTGCTCGTAAATGCTGATTTTACAAGCAGGCATGCATGAACGTAATGAGCTATATTATGACCATGGTCGTAATGACTTTTTATTTTTATTTTCATACAACATTACGTCGCACTGGCGCGCCGCCCGCTGCCACGCCGGCGGGCGGCGGCGCGCGGCGCGCGCTGCTCCGGGACTTCTGTTATAAAAATGATAAAAAGACATCCCCGTTTTTGAGAAATGATTTAGACCATTTTAGAGTAGTTTTGTGAAAATATATTGCTTTATTTACTTATTTTGCCTCACAGGTGTGATGAAAAACATTATGTGTGCCACGGGCGGTACAAGAATTATGAATTCGTGTGAAGTAAAGCCCGCGCCTTCGGCTTGGGCTTTAC
>JALPQI010022336.1:0-15899 GCA_025490895.1 Thaumatotibia leucotreta
AACTATATTTTTTTCTCTTTCTCTTTTGTCAGCCTCCGTAGCCTATAGTTGGTAGTGACCCTGCCTACAAAGCTGGAGGTTCCGGGTTCGAATCCCGGCGAGGGCATTATTTGTGTATTTATTTATCACAAATATTTGTTCCTCGGTTCATGGCTGTCTATGTATTTAAGTATCTTCAGCCTCTGTAGCTTAGTTGGTAGTGACCCTGCCTACGAAGCTGGAGGTTCCGGGTTCGAATCCCGGCGAGGGCATTACTTGTGAATTTATTTATCACAAATATTTGTTCCTTGGTCATGGCTGTCTATGTATTTAAGTATCTATATGTATCTATCTATTATATATATCGTCGCTTGGTACCCGCATCACAAGCCTTAATTGAGCTTACCGTGGGACTAGGTCGATTTGTGTAAGATGTCCCAAGATATTTATTTATTTTATTTTATCTATAATAATATTTATCTATATATTATATATATCGTTGCCTGGTACCCACATCACAAGCCTTAATTGAGCTTACCGTGGCACTAGGTCAATTTATGTATAGATGTCCAAAAATATTTATTATTATTATTATTATTTATATTTATTTATCTTGACTTGACATTAGCCCCACAAACTCGGTTTAACTAACCTCGAGTTAGTGGTCAAGATTGTGCAAGCGTAATTTGCTCTTGTTAGAAAAGTACCTTAGGAACTTAAATAGCTCGCTCAATCTCGCGTCGGTATGTGTTTTAAAGTATTACGTTTTGTTTATTTTAGATTTTAGACCTGTCATCTACCACGAGATTGCCATGGCCGTAAATGCTAAAGTCGTACTAAGTAGGTACTAAACTTTCTATCTATACATTTCCCTCGTACTGGCATATTGATGCGAACTAAATGCACTGAATATAGTTACTACGCAGACACAAGCGAACGTCACAGCAAGCTCATGGTAATGATACAGAAATGTTTTTACCAAGAGCTTATATGTACAGAAATTGTGGTTGCTCCCAATTCCGAATATAATGAATATTCCAAACATACAAAGTCCGAAGCACGTGAAAAAACAGCGAACGTATGGAATAGTGGATTCTTTAACCCTTGTAAATAATTCACTATTAGGGGGTAAAGTACCATCATCAATGAGTTCGAAAGTAAAGGATACGTTAAGTTTTACTCGATGCATAAGCATTCTATCGCGCTCGCACTGACAATACATATTGAAGCGAGCGCGATGGCCAGCTTTACGTATATCGATACTTGCAAAGTCATGGTACGGCTACAGATGTGACCTACGACCACTGTTTACTGATAGTAAGGACACCTGCCGTTCTATTATTGTATCTTGTTGGGGATTGTCAAGCGACGGGTCGCCCTTTACTGATTGTAAGATCTCAAACCGCCCGGAGACTTACTTATTTGGCATAACAACTACAGTCGCAGATGAGCGGGATCAAAGTCTTATCGTGCTCGGTTTTGGAATGGATGAGTTCTGTTCAGCCTTCAGTACAATGGATCGGTTATGTATCGAATATTTACCCATAGTTTTAAAATACGAGTGTTATGTGTAGGGATTTCTATTCATTTTCTATCTTGTCAAAGCCACTACATTATTGTGACTACGTATGTATGTATAATACGTAGATACTAGGTGCCCTAGCAGTTATAGTGCCTATACAAGAACTACTTAGGACTACTACTTCTGAAACTTGAACTTATTCCTAAAACCCTCTCTCCTAAGGGGTTTATTCTGCTTCCCAAAACCTCACTGGCAGCGGGAACGTAGGTACTTATTTTAGGCCACCCATTGTATAGCATGTATTATACATTACCTATACAGTGGTGTCGGCAAAGTTACGAGTTATGCATTATTCGATATAGACTTTGCCAACTGCACATATTTATTAAGTAATAGAAGTCAGCGGTGTAGGGTTCGAACCGGAAGTAGTTTTCATATCTAGACGATTCAAAAGAGTTTGTTGCTATTCCAATTTGAATAAAGAATTATTTGACTTTGACTTTGACTTTGAAGCTAAATCCGTTCAGTTTCTAGTTGTTGCAAAAGCAATCGTAGGTATGAGTTATTTATGAAATGGTTATATTTATCCTGGATTTTATCTGCTATTGCAACGAGCGACAAGTCATGCATTCGATGAATAAACTTGATACCTACTGTGCACGTAAGCTCCAATATACAGTGTGTTGCCATGATACTGGTTTTTATTGAAACCGAGGAATTCGATGCAGATTTTTAGCCAAACCGTGAGCATTATTTGATTCAAAACTCTAATTTTAAAAGTAATTAACTTTATAAGAAAAGTTTATTGAGAAGCAATGTACTTCGTTAATTTGCACTTGACAATGACAGATCGCAGCCACTCGCAACGCTTGACAACTAAGCAGTACACGCGTTACATGGTGCGTTCGGAGGAAATAAACTTAATCGTACGGTTAATTTAAATATTTGTTAAATTTTAACACTTGAAAACGATTGCTAGCAATGCGTATTCTTACCCATTTTCGTAAAAGCCGGGTCATGGTACTGTAACATATATTTAGTTCGTCCATATTTATAGACGTCGTTGTTATACTTCTACACATTCTTCGAATTTGTAAACAAATTCAGAACGGCTTTAAAGTCAGACAGATACATTTACTCGTAAAAAAGACGGCATATCAAATCGCGTACCTATCTATATGTTGTACTCGTAAATGTCGCGACGATTGACTGAATAGCGCAGGATCACCCAGATTGTACGGTGATCGACGGTCTTTCACAAATACGAGTCTCTGTTATAGCGTATGCCAAGCTTGCTCTCATGGGTGCTACAATTGCTGTATTTAATTCTTAAGGCTGCGAAGTTATTTAGGCCCAGCAGTGCCATTAGCTTGCGACTCACGCGTCGCTAAATAAATTATGTATCCATTCCACGGCGCGAGGTTAAAATAGCGTATCCATGAAACTACATTTTTTTTCATCAATCTAGTTTTGTGCATTTTTTTTCTCATTTATATTGATTACATAATTTAAATGTTATAGGTTTGAATATAAAACACTTACTTAGTCCTGACTTTAAAGATCTGTACATAAATAACCTTGTATACAAAACAAATCAAATCTTGTAAATAACACATCTGCCCCCCATGCATATTGTATTGTATGTCTTTTCGATTGTATATTAAAAAAAAGAGACGTTTAGTAGCGAGTTGCTGTCAAACAGTGTGAGATATGCTAGACACCCTGCCATTTGTTATAGCCTAACTAAGATATTCAGATTTACAACTTCTTCTTTCTCATTCTTAGTGTTCAGTGTAGGGTTCCAAAATTATTCAAAAACGGCTGGGTCGATTATGTTCTTTTGGGACCCTTATTCTTTTTCAAAGACCCATGCAACGACCATACTATAGGAATAAAAAAATCGTCCCCATTTTATTTTTTATTTTTTTAGGGGAGCTACCCTAAATGAATGTTTTTTTTTCTACATTTTATTATATCACTTTCTTGGCTTGATCCTGCCTGTACCAAATTGCAAATTTCTAGTACTAACGGCCACTGAGCTTTGTTGCGGACAGACAGACGGACATGGCGAAACTATTAGGGTTCCTAGTTTACTACGAAACCCGGACTACTACGAAACGGGCTATTGACTAAAAGTTCGTGATCAGGTGCCATCGTGAATCTTAAGAACACCGTGTTTATGAATCGAGTAATATTGTATAGGTTGGTAATCGAGATGAAAATACGTAATATCGGAAAGATTTTATTCGGACCCACCACAGTACAGTCAGTGTCAGTCGCCGTCAGATATATCGTAGCTTCCTAAAACGTCACGTAGACATAGTTTTACGTTGGGGCAGGATTCGATTTTGTCGATAGTACCTACCTAAAAAGCGTGGATCGTTGTTGAGAGTTTGAAAACATTGAAGACCCAAAAACGATACGTAAACAATGATATTACATAGAACAGAGAATTTTACTCTTATACTCCTTTCGTATAAATATTATATTCTCTTCTGTATATGTACCTATTTGTATTACATTCAGACTGCGAAAAATGTAACAGTAAAGCTAGGTACTTTTCCGATTTGACGCTCTCGCACATAATGAATTGATTTAGGTGTGTTGGATAAATCCCGGGCTTTTGCTTTAATGCGGTATTCCAACAATTTGCTCAATTGATGTCTGCTTATAGATATTTATTTGTGCACAATTACATAATCGTAAGCCCGATTTAATGAGTTTTTCTAGGGAAATGAAATAAGTTATAAGTACTTTGTTGCTCGCGATATTCCTTTTCCGAAAATAAATTACTTCAAATCGTACTATGCGTTTAAAGGAAGATAAATTATAATTAAAAGTAGTCTCACAGTTTACCACTACAAAATCTTTTTTCACTGAATAAATATAAATATCCTGGAACCGTTTCAGGCGTGGATCCAGGCTGTCATTCAGGGTTGGGGGGGGGGGGGGTATTTTGTTTCGAAGTTTACATAACATTGTATATACCAATATATCGGAATTACACCTAGATCCTATGTCTTGGGGGGCAAGTGAGCCCATTGCCCCCCCCTCCCCCTTGGACCCGCGCCTGGACACTTTGCACACATCGACCTAGTCGCAAGGTAAGGTCAATTAAGGCTTGTGATGTGTGTAGATGGGTACTAAGCGATGATATACTCGTGACGGGTCCATATTGGCACTTATACAATTTTTTCTTCGAATATTTTTACTAATACCGTTTTTTACTCATAATCATCATTACTCCGAAAAATTTTTCTCATACTTTTTTTCTTACTAAAAATTATACTTCTACCTACAATGTTCATAACGATTTTTATTTCGAAATTTTATCCTCCTAAAGTCGTCAAGTAGATTAATCTATACTCATAAAGTTATTTGCAATAAATTGTTTATTTATAAACATTTTCCCATTAGGTTCACTCTGTTGTGGTATAATTCTTTTATGAATAACATAAACTATGTAGTCATAATGGGCTTTGTGCAGAAACTGTTGTGACATATTCAACTTTAGCATATTTCTTTGTGGCAGATTTCGAGTTGTTCGAATATTATTCGAGCATAATTTCGATGCTCCTATTTATGATGAGGCATAATCTGGATGTGCATAAAAAGTATCGGCATAGTTTTAGCATAACAGAGAAGGAATAATTACAACCTCTCAATATAATCGAGGTAGTAGTAATATTCTATACGTTACTTACTGTGTTACTGAGCTGAGTACTTTCTAGGTTGCTAAAAAAAAAATAACCTCGAAGACTAAGGCGGGAGCAAAGCTCCCGCCTTAGTCTTCTAACCTAACCTATCCGAGTCGGATCTGCCCCGGAAGGTTTTGTTCGCTCGCTTCGCTCGCTCACTGCAGAAATTTTCACCCTCACAGCAAATTCTGCCTGACGAAAAAGGCGAGTTTCGAACATGTGGCTACATGCCCAAAAAAAAAATGCAAATCTAATTTCTGTCTTATAACACTCGGCGTAATTAATGATATGCCAAGATAGTTTCGGACAAAATAATATTCGAAATATTGTTATTTAAGCCAAGTGATGTTTTTGTCTCATTATGTTGATGCCAAAATAGATTATACCAAGACTGTTATGTCCTAAGCGTTTCGGACAAAAAAAGTTTAGAGGGAACCCGTTTAGTACAATACCTACTCTGCCCAACCTGATTTGTGCAGGTAGCTAGTTTACAGTAATAGTACGATTTATATTTAATTAAACAAAAATAATTCATACATAAAACCAGTACAGATAAAAATAAATACCTATAACATTAGAATATATAGCATAAAATAAGTATAGTGAAAAATTATATAAATATGAAAGTTAGTACTAAAAATATGTATGAAAAACAATATTATGAACATAAAAAATTCTATGTAATGATGATTATGAACAAAGATTATTCTAAATACCGATCATTATGAAGTAAAATTGTATAAGAAAAATTTTCGGAGTTCCAATAATCTAAGTTGCAATTTTATAAATACTTTGGCGCACCCACTCGTGACTACATAATAGAGAGATAATTGTACATAGCCATATATGTATAGCCAACCACGACCAATGAACATTTATGATAATAAATACACAAATAATGCCCTCACCAGAATTCGAACCCGGAACCTCCAGTGTCGCAGGTAGAGCCAATACTGGGCTACGGAGACTGATAAGACTACTACTATGAATAAATTATTAACTGCCAACCTTAAAACGGTTTTCTTACTTCAGTCCCAAGAACCATACCCACCTGAATGTGACCCGGTTTCGGTTACCTACATACATTTTCGAATACACTTCGAAGACGCAAGCTTTTCATCAGTTAATTTTGTTCTTTTTTTATTTGGCCATAACACTTTATGTTGCATGTTTTATGAGTGTAATTGTGTGTTTCTGTAAAGAGAGTCTTTAGTATTAGTGTTTGGCCGCCTGCCAAATACTAGAATATGTAGATACGAGTATATACTTGCCTAGTTATACAATGAGAAATTCGATTCCTGATAGAGAGAGACTCATTATTTTCACACAGCTCCTTAATTAAATAAGTACATACATAAATTTCTAATCAATTATAAACTGCCCATTTACGTAAATTGCTTTTTAATTTCCTTATTTAATAATGTCTTCAGTTTTGGGTCTTGAAGTTTTCATGAATGAGGGTTATACTAAAAGACATTATCTGTCGATACAACATTGTACTGGGGTATCAAAAACGTCTCAAAATTAAAAGTTTCCAAGTTTTGTCATCTTTTCCAAGAAAGGTTGCCTACAAAGTATATTGGAATAATTGTGTAGATGACAAAAGTTTAGAATTAAATTATTGGTTAAAAGTTACTTCCAATAAATTGAATAAGTAAGTACATTTTCTTCGTGAACACGACGAAAAAGCTGTGTGCTAAAACCATAATCTTTTAAAAATACTATGCTTCTCATTTATTACCTACCAAACAATAGTAAATCTTCCACCTTATTAGCCCAACGAGAATACTAATTATAATATTTTATTTTATACTCCTTTCAATTAAGTTAACTTGAAAGAAAGTTTATTACTTAGTATGAAATGATCTATTATGAAGTATACACTTTTCTAATCTATAGATAATATAGAAAAAATGTAAAGAAAGCTGGGCGGACTACCCAAATCACAGGGCTAAAGTAACCCTAGTTTAAAATAACTACCTACAACACAACTACAGATGAACAGATATTTATTTTCATTTACCAAGACATTTCTATGGTAGTCGTACTAAAACGATATCAGTGGGATATTGGAAAATATGATAAAAATATTTTTCTTCTTTATTATACCAATCTCGAGAAATCGGGGATGTCTTCAATCTAATATTTTCTGAATGGGCTCTCATTATTAAAAGTGTCCAAATTCCTTTTACTCGCTGTCTAGTTATTAAATAGATGTCAAGATTTATTACTGAATATTATGTTGTATTTGGTTTATGGTTATTATTATGACACTGTCATTCCTAATGCAGAACGATGATAACTAAAATTGAAATACAAAAAAATAAGCACTGCAGGATGCTTAACCAAGTTGCCAATCGCTAGCGCTGAGTAGCGTATCGTAGTTTTCCCTCTCTGTCACTCTTTCATATTAGTGCGACAAAGACATTAGCCAAGTTGCCAATCGCTTACGCTTAGTAGCGTATCGTAATAGTCTTCCCTCTCTGTCACTCTTTCATAGTAGTGCGACAAAGACAGTTAAGTAGCTGCCTTTCGTTTACGATTGACGATAAGCGTTAGCGATTGGCAACTCGTCTAAGCACCCAGCTATGTGTTATAACTTATAAATGTGACCGTGTATTCACAATTGTTCACAAGGGAGTGCGTATCTTTCGGTCGTTTCTATAGCCGATAGCTCATAGCTTACTCGCTTGCGGTGGGACCAGTGCCTAACGGCTGTCTGCAGCTCAGCTCAAGACCAAGAAATATGGATTAAAGAGAACTAAACATGATCCTGCCACCACTTCTGTAAGTACCTACATAAAATGCAACACAATAGAAAAGGTATATGATATTCCCATATCGAATTAATTAATTAATTTGGTTGCAAATAGTACTAGTTTCGAGCAACCCAGGATAAGACAAGTACTCGTCGTGGGCCGTAATGGTTATCTCGGCATCGGTATTTAATCCTGGTTAAACTGCGGTATAAGGGTCTCGCTGCAGTTATGTTTATGTAAATAATGTTAAATTGTGGGATGAATTTGGACGTGTTACATTTACCGAGGGGCTTAACCCATGGCGAAGTCTGTGGATATATTTTAGATAAGACGCGCCCATCAAGTTGTCCTATTAAACTATGTTCCCTTAAAACTGTGTAGGTATACGTGTTAGTCATTATCATTAATAATTTGCTGTCCAGATAAGAGGGGTCAAGACCCTTAAACTTCGCGGAATTAGTTACTAGGGAGGTCACACTGTACTTGTGTAATTAAAATTACGAGCTAGTTGTGCTAGTTCATAAATCGATATAGTTTTTATAGCCAGTTAACTTCGTATAAAGAGTCCGTGTTGTTCAATTGGCCAGAAGTTTCCATTTACCAGGTACTTATGTAGATAGGATGTCTCCAAATAGAGTAATCAGTGAATCCCATTAGAGTAACTAATCGCCCATAAAAATAATTGTTGTGTTCCAGTATTTCAGCACATTCACCAAATAACTTAACTAACTCTCCAAGCATTTCAAATTTGTTACGGTACTTTTCTAAATAGATACTCAACTGACTACTTTTAGGTGCATACTTACTGAAATAAATATCTTTATAAATACCTAGTTCCACCCATGAACCGAATTTTTATATAGTTTTTTATATTATAATCTGGTAAATATTAGAAACCGGATTGAAATCAGCATGTACGCGGCATTTTCCATGAAAAAAATACACATGACACCGTAGAGCATATTAATCACTTATTTTAATTTATTGAGAACCGTAAGTGTACTTACTCATTTAGTCGTTCTGGGATTTTTTTTTAGAATGTTATATGTTCCCATGATAGGCTACGAAGTATGACGTTTCAGGTGCGAGTAGGACAAGAGGTCGTTAATGGAATTCAATATATACAAATCTGGAAGGCCTAAACCGGCAAAGAGCTAATTTTTAATTCCATTCCACATAAATTTGTGGCACAGGCATCATGACTTTCTGCCACTATGCAATAGGTACTATGCATATATAAAAAAATGTTTTGTTGTTAATTTCATTGCATGTTTGAGAAAAACACTATACATACCTCGGCAGGAGATATATATGGTGTTGCCTGCCTGAGTCCTATCTATATGTCTTCGGCCGGCAACCCTTTCGTCCCGGTCTCTATAGTAATGTACTATTATTACCGGCATCATTACAATTTGTTAATAAGGGATTTCATTTGAAAGGTTATAATTATAAATTATTCGAATTACCCCTTAAGATTGTGTTGCTTTATTTATTCCTGTCTACTTTATCCTAACATTTAATGCTAGTTACCAAGCTAAATTTATATCAGTCTCCAATTTAAATAACGGTATCGATATCAACTCTCAGTACTGTTCGGAGGAAATTAAACAAATTGTGTTTTAAGTTACCAAGATTTGCGGAGGAGCGTAAAACATTTAATTTAAGTACATTTATTTAAATGTATCTCGTTAGGCATCAGTTATAAATGTTATAATTGACTTGAAACCCAAATTGTTAAAATGTTCAGTCAGAAACACAAATGACAACAAGATATCTAAACTTTTTTGTTTGACAGATACTCACTCAAGCTAACTTCGGCAATTTCATAGGGGAGATGCAATGATGGTTTTTGATAATTTTTCTGTAGGGTCGAACGACCTGACAAAATAAATACGCGAATCAAATTTTCTACGCATTTGTTGGTTTATTTATTCTTAAAACTATAACTTTAGAAATATTTTTTCTAATAAATATAAAAAAATCTGTTCCAAGTCAATTCACAAGAAATTAAAAAAGTTTTAGTCATTTTCTTTGGTATCTGTGATTAGGTATTGCGCCTCTGTTTTAGACCTCAATCTTCAGTTCGGCGACCGTTTCCTAGTCGTAATCCATTACAAAATCAATAAGCATTTCGATGTTTTATGTCCTGTCTCAGACAGCTGTATACATGGATCTAACGCCTACGTAGCGCCGCCGAAAAATATCGAAAACCCTAACTTATGTACGTGTAAGTATATTTTTTAAAGATCCTGGTATTCATTTATTTATAATTTGTCTATTTTTTTTTATCTATTAAGAATCATTTTCTATGCTTGATCACCCTGTGCTGGCCACAAAGGAGCATAGCACTATTATGCTATGCTCCTTAGTGGCAGGCACTGCTATTGCAAATGTCGCGCCTTTTCGCTACCCGTCCCATTTTTGTCAATACAATCAAAAAGAGACGGGTAGTCGTGAGAATCCAGCTTGTTGCTGCTGTCAAACCCAAGATGTGCTAAGGCCGGAGGACGAATTATTTTGACAGATTCGTTATCACTTGAACATTTTTTAAGGTCGATTTTAATACTCCAATAGTATAGCTATCCTTAGGATAGCTATACTATAGGATTAGGATAAGATATTATGGAACCGCTGAATAAAATAAAATTACCAGTACCTACTCGATTTGAAAAAATAATTATATTCACCCCATTATTATTCTCAGAATATATCAATATTGCACAAGTAATATAAAGTTTAATATCAGGTAAAATATGGTGTATCTTTATAGATATGAATTTCATTAACTCTGCAGCTTTCCTTTGTAGTGCAGCTTGAAAAGGCGCTCAGTTAATCATGAATTAAAGGGTTATCAAGTTTCCCTTTTCCTCCATTGTCTTGCCCATAATTTGAGTTAAACAAAACCTCTTTGAATATTTCAAAGAGGCATTTTTATTCCTGCCAATTTCAGGTAGGAATTTGTGTTTGCGTTACCATAGAAACGAAATGACTATCAAATACTTACTGAAGTTATACAAGGTAAGGTAAAGTAAGGTAAGGTAATATACGAAGCTTAATACAGTTAAAACTTTAGTATGCCGTAGGTAACTTCACCAGGCAGCACCTTCACTAGGCAGAAAGTTAAAAATAGTACATTACGATACTAGTGCGAAAAACATGAAATGAATTTCGTTTTTGCACGTGTCTCGTACGACGTTTTGTAGTACAGATGGCCCTCCGAAATTTTGGACCTGATGTAAAATGACACACTTCTCGCACTAGAGCCTAAAAACACACCATCTGTACTAAAAATAGTATTACAAGCCTTTGTATCGTGTTTCAAATTTAGTGTTCTATCACGGCCGCCATATTGGCCGTACTTTTTAGTAAAGAAATCACGGATCAAATCAAATCGAATGATAATATATGTTACCTAATTTTAGAAATCCGCTTTGTATCCTAGGTTACAGAAGGTGATTCAATATTCAATTATAAAACTATTAGGTAACCTACTTTTTGGGTGAATCATGGTTGGATAATGTATTGACGACATTTTTCGTATTATTCCAGTATTTTCTAGAAGCGATATTTTGTGCGAAAATAAACACTCTACATCGGGAGGGTATCGATTCCGTACTATATACCTACACTCAACCAATTGGAACCCTAGGTCATTGTAGAACCATGTCAAAATAACAAGTAGTAAGAAATTTCTAACAATCTGGTTTATTACATCGTTCCTGAGTGGCCTAGGGTCTATTGGTTAACTGTACTTTGTACTTTGATAGTGTTTTTTAAGGTCCCCAAACGTCACATGGTGAGAACTTGAAAACAGTTTATTGACATTTCAGGGTGCTCAGACAAGTTGCCAATCGCTAACGCTTACTCGTCAATCGTAAGCGAAAGGCAGCTAACTATCTTTGTCGCACTAATATACGATACGCTAATAAGCGCTAGCGATTGGCAACTTGGCTAAGCATCCAGATCCACTAATGCGACACCACGATCTACTAATGCGATTCAGTTTAGTATCTATACCATTTTTCAGTAGAAAGTAAAAAAAACGGTAAACAAACCTGCAAACTTGCTTCACCATGGCTTCGTTTTATAAAATGTAATAATAATGTCGTGGTTCCTAAGAACAGATTTCGATATGTCTCATAGTTTGTAACTTTTCCATACAAAGTCAAAGGGAAAATAAAACTTCATTGTTTAAAAACAATGCATTTTATACGTTTTAGATATCATGTTCTTTGTAGAATTTACTATTTAAAACAATCGATATCCAAATGAAAATAACTAAATTTTATTTTTCAAAAAGTGCAGGTTCGATTCCTGGGCCGAGTACACGTATTTTTGTAAGTGTATGAATGCAGTTTTTCTTTTTACTAAAATCGATCTCATGGTTCCTGAGACAAGATTTCGCTATCTGTTATGGTTTCCAAAACCTCTATACTGACCATTTGGATTGATCACCCTGTGTATATATTAAAACAGTACACGAACCTGCCTATTTACAAGTACCTAAGTAAGTTACTTGAAAGACGGTAACTAGGTAGCTATTTGCCTACAGCTGAAAATATTCCAGTCCACGGTCATACATTATTTGTCTTTGTTATCTCAAAAGGTGAACAGAGGCTTGAGGCGTCTAATGCAAATTAGAGGAATTGTTTGTAATCGGATAACAATTACGTCGTTAGCTTTTGGTCAGCCGCTGTGAGATGTGGCGCCGCCACTGGCCTCCTAGGCTGTCATATATCATCATCATCATCAGCCAATTGACGTCCACTGCTGGACATAGGCCTCCCAGAGAGTTATATAAAGTTATGGGACATGAAGGGGAAGTACCTTAAATATCGTAGATAGTGTATTTTGCTGATAGAAGACTTTGTTATTTTTAAAATTTAGTAATACTGCATTCAAAGTTTTTCGAAAAATTACTTGCTTCACCCGGAAATGTTCTTTTAGTTTTAGATACTAAGTTTCTTAATAAAAATTGTTACTTTTTATCCATTCTTTCGAATGACCTCATAAAAGTAAGAAATATTTTTTAAAGTAGGTTCGATGCCTAGAAAAAGCAAATTTTTAATGGATATTTTTCAAAATAAAATAAAGTCTTCTTTAGATAGTGTATTTTGCTGAAAGAAGACTTTGTTATTTTTAAAATTTAGTAATACTGCATTCAAATTTTTTCGAAAAATTACTTGCTTCACCCGAAAATCGAACCAACTACAATTTTTATCGAACTTTGAACCAAACTTGTTTGGTTGTTCTTTTAGTTTTAGATACTATGTTTCTTAAGAAAAATTGTTACTTTTTATCTATTCTTTCGAATGATCTCATAAAAGTAATAAATATTTTAAAAGTAGGTTCGATGCCTAGAAACAGCAATTTTTATTGGATTTTTTTTCAATATAAAATAAAGTCTTCTTTCAGCAAAATATCCTATCTACGATATTTAAGGTACTTCCCCTTCATGTCCCATACCTTTGGGACGCCCTGTATAACTACGATTACACACTGACCGCACTGTAGCGTTTACCGAAGTTGTACCATTATAAGTACGTTCAGTTGCAACGGATACCGAGACCAATGGTATACTGGTAAACAGGAGGCGAATACTAAGCCTAGTCCTCTTTGTGTTTGAGACGGGCACGCGTGATCCGAATATATTAAAGCCTCGTCCGACGGCTACTTTTTGATCTAGTTGAGAGGCGAGCAACTCAAGGAGAGTTCCTTTCTCTTCGTAAACTCATAATGCTATGAAGTGGCTCTCAAAAACTTAGTAATCCATTTCTAATTAAGAGTGGTGGAGTGGTGTCCATTGAACTTATCTGTTATCCTACTTTCTGTTCGAATCCGCCACTCAGAAATTCAATCAATCCGCTTTAGATTATTTTGGGCTAAATTAAATATTATTATGTAATATATTTGCGCACATATTTATTTATTTATTAAATAACGATATATGGTCCTAACTGTTGAAAGAAATTCCTTGCCTAGCCGGATGAACCCGTTCTCTAGTGTGTAACATTGCTGTAAAATAAAGAGATGAGTAAAAGAGAGCGGTACCCGGATGAAATAGGTACCAACCTACCTATTGGGTTCTTTAGTAGCAATAAAACGTCCACATAAGAGTCGAATATCTACTCACATCGTATCGCTGATGTTGTATTTATAGGGGAATATCTTTAAAAATGTGAAGAAGGGCGTGGGTGGGTAAGTTAACACGTATTGTTATCTTTTTACATGGAGTGTTATCCGATATAATATGTACAAATTGTTGGTATCAATTATATATATGTAAAAAACGAAGTAATACTTTTCATTAAAATAGGACTAATCATAAAAAATTGTTTACCCTATTATTTTTTCTTTAAAAATAAGGATAGACTTATAAGGGGTGTACCGATAAAAAACTGGCAAATTCAAATGAAAAAATCGGGTCAATATAGTTAGAAAGCTGTAATTTCTGGCTTTTGTAATTAACTAGGAGGTCTTACATTAGCTAACTTTGGTCCTTTTTTGTTGCTACTGCAATTTCAGTATTCACAATACAAGTTCTCCAGAACCCCTTCGAAAAATATTTTTCCAAGCTCTTTTTTTTATTCTCCACTGCACGATTTCGTGTTCTGCAGAAGTGACCTATATTTCTGGTTAATCTCCATGTTTTTTTTAATATACCCCTGCCTTGGGCGTAGTAATACTCTGTGAAGGGAATTATGTCACATATTATGTGAAATTTTTATGGGTCTTTAATCGATTATTTAATCCTATACAAATCTTAGTCTCTTTAGTATAGAACATATTGTGAAAACACAAATCAAATTATTTATTAACTAAATATTTTGATTTGTACTTTTAATTTTTCTCCAGTAGTCACACTACTTAATATTATATAAATTATAAATATTAGATGTCATATACCAAAGAAAAACGACCAAGATCCGAGAAAATGTCCGAGGTGGGGATCGAACCCACGCACGTACTCAGCTTTCGCGGCTGATGCCTGTACCCCTCGGCCACTCGGTCTTAAAGAAAAACGACCAAGTGGCCGAGGGGTACAGGCATCAGCCGCGAAAGCTGAGTACGTGGGTTCGATCCCCACCTCGGACATTTTCTCGGATCTTGGTCGTTTTTCTTTGGTATATGACATCTAATATTTATAACTCTTTAGTATAGTTTTATGAAGCGAAGTCAGTCCCAAAAAGTGTCAAGGATAGTATAAATAAGTCAAGGATATCTTAAGGAACACGGGAAGAATAACCAGATATATTGACAACAGTCCCATAATTTAGAAAACTGCATACAAAAAAGAAAAAAATGTTTGGAAAAGATAGTTTGGAAGAGGTTTCGAAGAAGCAGTACTGTGCACAAAATTACTACAGTCAGCTAAGTTAAGACTTCCTGGTTAATTTCCAAAGCATGAAATTATAGTTACCTAACTATATTGACCCGATTTCTTCATTTGAATTTGCCAGTTTTTTATCGGTACTCCCCTTAATTATTTTTTGTATGTGTCACTTACTAATGACGTGACCAATCATTTGAAAAAAAAAATAGTCCGAAAAGCTGTTAAGGCACAAGGTGCTCCCTTATACTGCCACGGCCTTTACTATTTAATGTTTGTTAAATAGGGCTATTGGCGCCTCGCGTTCTATTTATACAATGAGGCTGATTTTCTCCGTTAAAGCCGATTCTGCAAGTTTGTATACAAATAAAGTAAGTTTTCCGAGGATTCAGACGCCCCCAGGTCTATGTATCTGTTTGAACAGAGCGCCTGGTGTGTGCTTTAAGAGTGGATTTAGGCCAGCAATTTAGGTTGTTTTGTTTATAGCTGATATAATTGGTCATATAATTTAATTACTGCCCGGTTACGATAGCTAAATAAATTGTTTTGATGTACCGCAGAGAATCAATTAGTGAAATCTTTGTTTTCGATAAGGGCTACATTTACGACTC
>JALPQI010022337.1:0-22556 GCA_025490895.1 Thaumatotibia leucotreta
CTATAAAAATATTACTTTTCTCATTTAGACAATTTATTGAACAGTCACAAAATTGTATTTAATGCACGATGCTAGAACCCTGGAATGATGCCTCTCTGCTACCACCACCTGTTCATACATTTTTAAGCAATCGTAAAGTTGGTAAGTTAATCGCAGATCTAATCTAACATGCTTACTTTTTAGATAAAAATTGAATTGAATATTATAATTTTATTACAGACGTTCACGAACTAAGAACAACTTGCAGGAATATCATTAAGGTACTGTCTAATCAATCTCCTTTGCATAAAGAGAGTGCCATTCTCTCCAGATTTGCATATAAATACGACAAGAAATTTCGTAGTGACATAGGCTACAGGCATTTCAAGAAGGTTAACGTAACCTTACGACGATATTTGGGACTAAATATATTGAAGGACATAGAAAACTTCAACGACACATTACCAACTGAGGATGAGGATTATTTACCCACAAAACAAATGCTTCAGTATGTCATGGTTAGGTTAATTACATTTGCGAAAATAATGTTGAGGGTGTGCGTTTGTTCGAAGCAAGCGGCAGTGTTTTACTTGGACCGTATAAAGTGTGGGGAGGGCCACTGGATGTCTCTGATGCCATACGCGGCTCTGTGCCGCGTGTGGTCGCTGTGCGCGGTGCTCGTGCGCCACGCGGGCGGCTGGTACGCGCGCCTGCGGCCGTGGCTCCACAAGCTACAACTACAGGGAGTCAACTTCCTACCCGACAACTATACCCTCCCAGAAGACTTGGAGGAATGGCTGGATCTTAAAAATATGGACTCTTTCGGAAGATTTCATTGGGCTAAAGACAAATGTTTGACATTGCACCAGAGCTTAATAGCTGATGATGATGATGATGATAACCCTGACAGCTTCATTGATTATGTGAATAGACTAAATAAAGATGACTCAGAAGATTTATCAGTTTCTTCTGATTTTGAGATAAGGCTTTCAGAAAAACCTGAAATACAAATAAATCGAATAGTAAATAAAGATAAAGGAGAAAAAATATCCAGAGAAAGGTTTAATGCTGTACCACACTCCAAAACAAAACAATCTGTATTTCTTGATACAGAAAAAGGAGAAATAGTATCCAGAGAACATTCTACACTACCAGCACACCCTCACCCTCAACCAGTTGAATTAAAGACACAAAATACATACAATCACTCTGCTGTAAATGTGACAGACTCTGAATCCTTACAAAAATTCATGATCAAGGAAGAGGGCTTCAGGAATGAGCAAAGTAATGTATCTTTGACAAGTCACCTTAGTTTCATGCAGTGGCAGGCTCTCAAGAATTCATTGGACACATTAGCAAATTCCTTGTCAAACAAAAGAAAAATAGAGAAAAAATTCAAAAAAATATGGAAAGAAAAGTGCACTGATTATAGTTAATAAATGTATTTTCCATTTTTTCTTGTATTATTTACTAACACAAATTATTTACAGTTTAATAATAACAGCACCAATTTAATCACTGTGAAGAAATACAAATGTTTTAACACAATCTAAATGATATATTCAGGTACAATATAAACAAATATAACAATACAAAATCCTTGCTAAATAAGCTCTCTTGTTGTTGTAATACTATGAAATTATGGCTAATGTCAATATGAAAGATAAATTATTTCTTTAGATGCCAGATATTATTGCTTAAGTAAAGGAAAATAATGATAATTCAGTTCCTTTTTCGATATTTTCATACATATTACTTGTAATATGACAGATGTGTAATGATTGATCAGTTTTTAGTTTTACTTTGTCCCACATGTTGATTTGCATAATTTATGCAAGTTTATCATGCATTGTTTAAATAACCATATTTATACAAACAACTTTCCAATAAGATCCCATTGTAATGACAAGAATTTACATTTTCTATACATACTCATATTCAACACTTGTAGATTACAAACCATACTGACTTATAAATGAGTTATAATACATATTTGCGCTTTGTTTATATTTACATGAGTCTTGAGACCCTTTTTATTTACAACTTCACAACAGGCGTATTCCATTTGAATGTTCCCTTACGAAATAGTTTTTCCTTGTATGGCAGCTATTGCAATTAAATCCCAAAAGCTTGATAATATACTGCCAATGTGTTAACCAAGTGATATAAGGGGTGTACCGATAAAAAACTGGCAAATTCAAATGAAAAAATCGGGTCAATATAGTTAAAAAGCTGTAATTTCTGGCTTTTGTAATTAACTAGGAGGTCTTAAATTAGCTAACTTTGGTCCTTTTTTGTTGCTACTGCAATTTCAGTATTCACAATACAAGTTCTCCAGAACCCCTTCGAAAAATATTTTTCCAAGCTTTTTTTTTATTCTCCACTGCACGATTTCGTGTTCTGCAGAAGTGACCTATATTTCTGGTTAATCTCAATGTTATTTTTAATATACCCCTGCCTTGGGCGCAGTAATACTCTGTAAAGGGAATTATGTCACATATTATGGGAATTTTTTATGGGTCTTTAATCAAATATTTAATCCTATACAAATCTTAGTCTCTTTGGTATAGTTTTATGAAGCGAAATCAGTCCCAAAAAGTATCAAGGATAGTATGCATAAGTCAAGGATATCTTAAGGAACACGGCAAGAATAGCCAGATATATTGACAACAGTCCCATAATTTAGAAAACTGCATACAAAAAAAGAAAACAATGTCTGGAAAAGATAGTTTGGAAGAGGTTTCGAAGAAGCTGTACTGTGAGTACCTGAAATGCAGTAGTGACACAAAAGTACTACAGTCAGCTAAGTTAAGACTTCCTGGTTATTTTCCAAAGCATGAAATTATAGCTACCTAACTATATTGACCCGATTTTTTCATTTGAATTTGCCAGTTTTTTATCGGTACACCCCTTATATATTACCAGACCCATTGTCTTGCAAAACTTTGAACTGAATGCCATAGTAAACCTTCTCATGTGGACTTCCTCAACACCTCATAACAATACAAAACCAGAATATGCCGACTGCCAAGTCTCATCTCAGTATTCCATAGTACATCAAAGTCAAAAGTCAAAATATTCTTTATTCAATTAGGCCCAGCAACGAGCGCTTTTGAATCGTTAAACTAAATAGCGAATGAGAGAAAAAAAAAAACTACCTCCGGTTCTAACCCTACACCACTGCCTGAGAAGAATCCGGCAAGAAACTCAGCGGGACTTTCCTTTTTTCAAATAATAGTTTTATAACATCTTACGGCTAACATGCATTAATTAAAAGCGAAACATAAATTTGATTTAATATAAATACAGATGTAGTACATTAAATAGAGATGAAGTCTCTAATAGTCAGAACAATTATATAAATTTAATGAATTTTGAGAAATGTATAGATGTAAAGATATATGTAAAAGGGCATACAATTGTTTTTAGTTAAACGTTAAAATTAGCATTATTATACTGCTAGAGATGTAAAGGTCTCTAGTTGTCAGAGTAAAAAGAAAACAAACGGATACATTTCACTAAATGTTTCAGAGATGTATAAGGTCTCCATGCGTCATAATATTAAATAATCATAAATAAACAAACATGTAGCGAATTCAATTTCTCATATCAAGAACAGCAGGAAAATTGTTTGAATTTAAGCCATGAGTGAGCTTGATTAGACCGGACTCCGCAAACAGCACCCGTTCACGAGTATGACGCGTATCTCAGCCATCGCCTCCCTCAACCTTCTTTCGGGAAAGTGGCGACCCGATCAACGACGCCACCGTAAGCAGAGACCTTAAAGTGAGCATGACTGTGCAAGCTATCAGGCAGACAATATAATTTAAATACTATGAATGCTGACCATATTTAGTTTTATGAGAATTTATATTCGTACTTGCCCGTTACATATATGACAACTATCACAAGAAAATAAAAAATAGAAATAGAAATAACTAGGACAGAAAATCTGAATACAAAATTAAAATTACTTAGGTGTAAAGGACTCTAAGTGTCGACATAATATACATGAAAATAGGAAAAATTAAAATAAAAAGATAATCTCGGAGATGTATAAAGTCTCCAAGTGTCAAGACTACATATTAGTAATACGAAAAAAAAAAACTAAGATAATGACTATCTTACGTCAGATCTATAATTAATGAAGACAAAATGAAACATTAGTATGATAGTAAATATTCACTTATGTATATGATATGATTTACCGAACACGTTAAGGTACTGGCTACATTTGAGTAATATTCTTTAACATTTTTGTACATACACACACACTGAGTATGTTTTTCTTTTGTATATTATCTTAAAGCATAAACCTCTTCCTAAATATTTTTTTAACAGCACAAGTATAATATTGGTGGAACACAATATAAGCTATCGCAACATACTGAGATTGATAATAAAGCAAAATGCTTGAGCATTTTGGAATGATTTTCATTAAATAATTCGTCGTATATAGTTGGCAACTTATCTGGTCCATTATCAACCTTATCTCGTTGACATAAGGTCTACGGAAGATCAGTTAAATGTTTCGATGGTACGAAATACACTGATGACAACAATTTTGTAGGCGCTTTTTAAATTCCAATATTGGTCCTTATGTAGGCTTGACAGGGTAACAAACACCTCATTATCAAGCAAACAAAGTTGTAAAAGTGAAATTTCTTTAATTAGAGTTGGTATTCGTTATAAAATACCTAATCATCAGACCACGGAATTCTGGTAGCATTTTTGAGCTGTCATAGGGACTTCTCGTTTATCGACTACCGCTTTAAGACCGCCTGTTGTTTACTTCTATTTGTAATCATAATTATTTTACATTGTATTCTGCATATATCGATATACATATGTATAATCGGTAGTCGATAAACGAGAAGTCCCTATGACAGCTCAAAAATGCTACCAGCATTCCGGGGTTAGCTAATCATTTATTAATTCATTCATTAAAATAATCTGTCATGTCAATGTAGCAACGTTTTTATATAATATTTATATAAATGCTGGAATTTGTATCAACTGAACAGTTTTGCAGCCGGAACATCGGGGTTACAACGTATGTTTTCGTCACAGCCCTTTAAATACACTAAGTAAATTCTGTACAATAAAATAAAGGCAAGAATGGCAATCAAATGATTCACAATGGCCAGCGTCGTACAAAACTGAAGTCTTGACATTTGTCTCTTGATTGAAGAGCAGGCATATTCTAGTACCAAATAGCTACCTGTAGCTATTTAGATCTGTAGACGCCTCGTGAGTGTATTGTGTAATAAATGCCACAATTATTTTACTTCTTCTTCTTTTTTTTTTACTTCTTAGTGGTGCTGGATAGCTTCTGTAGGCGCGCCTTCAAACCACCTTCTTTCTTCGGTTGCGTGATCGCTTGAGATTTTCGCTCTTCTTGGTGTTTCTTGGCTTCCTTTAGTCTGTAAAGAAAAGATAATTTACAAATAAACTGTGCGAATTGTAAAATGGTTATTCTGTCGATGTATATGTTCATAACCTCGTAAGGCCTACCATACTATTTTCTTTAAATCTTATTTTGATCCTTGCTATGTATCTATCTCGTATATATCTAACGAATAGTGGCGAAATTGAATTTTTTTTGTAAAATCAATCAAACAAAGGAAATGCGACTTTATTTTGTTTATGAAAAATTTAAATTTCATTGAAGTGGAGTGTACATTGTAATGTACAGTCAGCTGCAGAGAAAAGTAGACCCCCTTGCATACATTGGGCCTTACGAGGATAAACCACAACCGTAAGAAACTTCTACCCAGTAGTAGAAATTGTAGGAATTGACAGTAGATATATTTTTTTAATTCAAAGTTCCTCTTGAGTACTAAATTGGCCAAAACGATACTGTTTTCTGTACTCTGTAATTGGGTGGATCAACTATTTCTTGTTGTTATCTGTCACGTCACTCAGGAAACAAAAATATCAAAATTATCCAGCACGCTCTCGTCTGGGTGTCATGACGAGAGCGTTCATTGTGGGTCACCAAAAAGACCATGTAAATACATAACTGTCAGAAAAAAGAATGCTATTAAACTGTGAACTTAAAGAGTGACGCGAATGCTTGCTGGATCTTGTATTGTATTCGGGCAGTTTTCTGCAACTCGATATCGAACGTGCCCAGCCCAGTACTTGTTGCGGACTTCTCATACACCCTTGAATTTCGCAGGTCCGTCTGTGGAATGAGCTCCCTGCCGAGGTTTTCCCGTTGGACTACAGTATGGGGTTCTTCAAAAGAGGAGTGTACAAGTTCTTATTGGGTCGGCAACGCGCATGTGACACCCCTGGGGTTGCAAGCGCCCATAGGCTACGGTGACTGCTTTCCATCAGGCGGGCCGTATGCTTGTTTGCCACCGACGTGGTATAAAAAAAATAAAAAAAAAAAGATGTATGCTGGTTTTGTCACAATGTTTTCCTTCGCCGTCAAGCACTTGTAAATATCACGTGACAGAATAACGACAAACAAGCTGAAATGGGCCTTATAATAATTTCCACGTAAACTTAATAATATTACATAACAAATAACTTGGGACATCTTACACAAATCGACCTAGTCCCACGGTAATCTCAATTAAGGCTTGTGATGTGGGTACCAGGCGACGACATATATAATAGATAGATACATATAGATACTTAAATACATAGACAGCCATGACCAAGGAACAAATATTTGTGATAAATAAATACACAAATAATGTTCTCGCTGGGATTCTAACCCGGAACCTCCAGCTTGGTAGGCAGGGTCGCTACCAACTAGGCTACGGAGGCTGACAAAACAACTTCTGACAAACTTACTTCTCTTTGATAGCAATCTGCTCCTCCTTTTTATAAATATCCTTAAAGTCGCTACAGAAGCTCGTCCAAAGCGCGAAGAACTCTTTCGGCTCGCAGTCCTCCAGTTTCCCAACCTTCGGCGTGTACTGGTAGAACCTGACCGTGGCGAAGAACTTCGAGCGGCACTCTTCCAAGTTCTCATGTTCGGCTTTCAACTTTTCTTCGGCAGCAGTGAGGAAGGTCCCCATTTTCTCTTCGAACACGTCTATGCGTTTTGTTTCGTTTTCTTCCGGACTGCGTTGTGCGTCTGTTTTTTCTAAGACTTTCTTGGTTTTGTCTTTGCATGCTGAAAGTTTAATTAAGTAATTAGTGCCTATATGATAAATGTCTAAATATTAGGATTTTGTATGTTTGGATTGGATTGTTTTCATAATGAATCGTGTCATTAATACGTCTGTTGCTATGACAGTAGTGATCAATCACTAATTATTTTATCAGGTTTTGGCAGTATACAACGAATAAATCGGGCGATGATTAATTATTAAAACGTGACATAAAAAGTGCCGGCGTTATCTATTGTTTATCAGGCTACATGGCGAGAGATTTCTTAGTAATGATTTTGGCTCTTTGAGCAAATCAACCTATAAACCTCTTATTCATAAGACTTATAATACCTATTTTATATTTTCCCCTCACTAGCTCGTAAAGCGCTCGTTTATCCTTCAATATGAGCGGGTAAAGACGCATCTGATTCACATGTGAGGCAAAGTAATAACACTAATGACCTTGGAGCGTAGCACGAAGTAGCATTCGTTTTACAGAAAACGTAAAACGTCGGTCGGCCATGGGTTGGCCCCTATACCACAAAACTTTACAAGCGTACAATTCTACAAAATTGACAACTTTTTGTATGGGAATTTATACAATTTTGGAGAATTGTACGCTTGTAAAGTTTCGTGGTATAGGCCACTGGGGGTGCAACACCGGGCCCCTATACCACAAAACTTTACAAGCGTACAATTCTACAAAATTGTCAACTTTTTGTATGGGAATTTATACAATTTTGTAGAATTGTACTCTTGTAAAGTTTTGTGGTATAGGCCACTGGGGGTGCAACACCGTGTGTGTAGTGTGCGTGTGTGTAGCGGGCTACTGACCGGCGAGCTGCAGTGTCAGGATGCTTAGCCAAGTTGCCAATCGCTAGCGCTTAGTCGTCAATCGCAGCTAACTGTCTTTGTCGCTCTAATATGAAAGAGTGACAGAGAGGGAAAGCTACGTTACGCTACTAAGCGCTAGCGATTGGCATCTTGGCTAAGCACCTAGGTCGGCGAGGGAGCGGGCAGGTCCGACACCGTGTGTGTAGTGTGCGTGTGTGTAGCGGGCTACTGACCGGCGAGCTGCAGTGTCAGGTCGGCGAGGGAGCGGGCCACGTCGGCGAAGTCGATCGCGGCGGCGCGGGTGACGTCACCGGGCTCACGGGCAGGTCCGACACCGTGTGTGTAGTGTGCGTGTGTGTAGCGGGCTACTGACCGGCGAGCTGCAGTGTCAGGTCGGCGAGGGAGCGGGCCACGTCGGCGAAGTCGATCGCGGCGGCGCGGGTGACGTCACCGGGCTCACGGGCAGGTCCGACACCGTGTGTGTAGTGTGCGTGTGTGTAGCGGGCTACTGACCGGCGAGCTGCAGTGTCAGGTCGGCGAGGGAGCGGGCCACGTCGGCGAAGTCGATCGCGGCGGCGCGGGTGACGTCACCGGGCTCACGGGCAGGTCCGACACCGTGTGTGTAGTGTGCGTGTGTGTAGCGGGCTACTGACCGGCGAGCTGCAGTGTCAGGTCGGCGAGGGAGCGGGCCACGTCGGCGAAGTCGATCGCGGCGGCGCGGGTGACGTCACCGGGCTCGGGGACGGGCAGGGGGGCTCCCACGCCGGCCGCTCGCATGTATGTGCGCACTATGAAGTGGAGGAGCGTCACGTTTGAGCGCTTCGACTGGAATTAAATTATAACGTCCGTTAATAAATATAAATATAAATAAATAAATATTTTTGGACATCTTTACACAAATCGACCTAGTCCCACGGTAAGCTCAATTAAGGCTTGTGATGTGGGTACCAGGCGACGATATATAGGTACAGGGTGTTTTTTTTTCGACCGTTCAAATTCTACGTAGTGAATGTGTAGGTCATACTCACCAACTTTTACTATGGGGACAACGTCGAAATCGCGAAAAAAAAATCTGCTGTTTCATACAAATTGGCGGCATTACGCCGGCCGAAATGTATGAAACAGCTGATTTTTTTTTTCGCGATTTCGACTTTGTCCCCATAGTAAAAGTTGGTGAGTATGACCTACACATTCACTACGTAGAATTTGAACGGTCGAAAAAAAAACACCCTGTATAATAGATTTAAACATATAGATACTTAAATACATAGACAGCCATGACCAAGGAACAAATATTTGTGATAAATAAATACACAAATAATGCCCTCGCCGTTCTAAGTTACTAAGTTCTAATACTCGGCGAGACACGGCGATACTCGCCCAGCTATCAGATATTACCGCCGGGCGAGTATCGACGCGTCTCTTTTATTTACACGGGAGTGCGTATCTTTTGTTCGTGTTTATAGCCGAAAGTTCATAGCTTAGTAGCTCGCGGTGAGACCAGTGCCTAACGCTCGAAACACAGGATCATTCCCAGTTCTAACATTTAAGTCTGATTTTAATGATACTTCTTGTAAATAAGTATCTGAATAAATCAATTGAATTGAATACCCCGTTGTTTGTACCTTGTTACAACCACGTTTCGTGGTCTGAAAGAAACATACGATTCTTATCGGCTTCCTAAGTTATGGACACGTTCATGAACAAGCCCCCTTATTCACATTCTAACCCCTTATTCATAAACATACCTGGGATAACTGGGGGCAAGTTATAGGGATTTGATATCGATTAACAAGATGTCGATATAATTATAATAAAATATGTGACTACAGTACAGAGGTTCGATGTCATATCTGATATCGGGCGTCTTGTATGCAGATGTCATTTTAATCAAAATGACAATTTAAATATTGATATTTTAATATTAATTGTACATTTTGAAAACTAATTTAAAATAAACGCGTAACTACCCGTTTAAACTTATTTTTTATTTTAATTGAAGAATAAGTACCTAATATTTATTTATGCCGAATAACATTTTGATGTTGTCATTTACAGTAACATCGATATATTTTTAGTCGATAAAATATTTTGCTACATCACTTTCGTATAAATGCCCCGAGTTATCCCAGGTATGTTCATAAACGTACTTTCCTAACTTAGTAAACTTTAAAAGCGTCCCTTTCTGACGAGTTTCCCGAAAATATTACACCATATCTGAAGGAGAACGTAACATAGGCATGATAAGCTGTTACTACAGCCAATGTGTTGGCCAGCTTTATTATTATTTTAAACACACGCGTTTTGAAAGCGGAATGATCCCAACGCGCCAATCCGCTCTCTTATCGGTACACCTACAACACAGTAGGCCTACTGCGAACTTCAAAAATGTCATGTTTTTATGACGAATTGATTTCATGCATAACCCAAATCAAAATCCTATGCAAGATTTTTTTTAAAGTCCGGCTAAAAAAGTACAAGAAAACTTTTCTCATACGTTTTATACGAAAATTTTTAAATTTTCATATTCTCTATTTTTATGCGATCGTGGGAATGCTTGATAAATTTGTTGCATCGAAAAATCTCGTAAAAGTTTGTTGTCAGTTCAAAATATGTATTTCGTAGGCACTGCTATCGAAAGAAGGATCGAGAGAAGAATTTTATAAGGTGTTTTTTTATAGATTTTTTTTGTATTTTTTGCTGTCGCCACGGGCACTCTGTTCTTTTTCTATTGCTATTTAAATTAAAATTAAATAAAGAGTTAGTTAGCATGTCAGTGGTAATATAGATAGTAGCACAGCGTATAATGCGTATATTCACGTTACTTCACATGGCGACCATGCTGTATGTGAAGCCCACAGCCAAATGACACTAGATTCTACATAGAGTTCTGCTATTCTTTGGGTTACCATTAAATGACATAAATAACATATTCAATACAAGCTTTCACAGACGAGTCAAATTTAACGAGTCAAATTTAATAGGGTTAAGCCGACTCGTTCCTAACTTAATATGGCCATCTTCCGACTTTTTCATTAGAGCAGTTTCCTGATGTCATTCGACTAAGGCACTGGTCGCCCAGCTATCAGCTATCACCGCCGGGCGAGTATCGCCGTGTCTCTTTTATTTACACGAGAGTGCGTATCTTTTGTTTGTGTTTATAGCCGACAGTTCATAGCTTAGTAGCTCGCGGTGAGACCAGTGCCTATCATATGTCCAAAAGCTGAAAAGCTTGATAGATAATCGGGAAGTGGGTCATATTAGACGCAGAAAAGGAAGAAGGTTCCAACCTCTGAAATTTAACGCTGAGATAAATGACTTTTTCTTTTGATATTAGATTTAAATTTAGTTGACAGATTTTTGTGCATTGGATCCTTTTTTCTTAACTACGTCCTAAATTAAATTTAACTTGAAAGATTTGAAGAACAACACACATCATATGTGAAAGTAAATAAAATCTTGTAAATAGTAGATTGTACAGCAAGGGCATAAAGTGACCCATTTTTAACCGAGGCAATTTTTTGGTCTGAGCGAAGGGAAGACCAAAATAGTAGACGAGGGTAAAAATGGACATTTATGCCCATGTTGTGCACTCTGCTTTTCACTTCGTTTGCGAGGAAAGTAAAACACAAACACATTTTCACTGCAATTTACACAACGGAGTTGTCATAAAGCGAAAGAAGGGAAATATAAAACCAAAACCCGCCAACTAATTTTTAATTTTTTTTTTTAATTTTCAACCTGTGATCAGAGTTTCAGTTGCTCGGTTTTCTGCCAAGTCAAACATTTCGGAGCATTTTTGAACGATAATCGATATCTATTTAATGTGATTTACTAAATTTAATAACAGAAAATAAATAATTATAATATTGTACTTAATTTAAATAAAATAATATAACTAGTTTTGTTAGCTACACTATTTTATTGCTCAATGAAATTGTGTAATGTTTTAACTGTTTGGCTGTTGGGACCGATTACCTTGGCCTTAGAAAAAAAAAATACTTTTATGCTCTAGCTAGACAATAAAATGCGATTTTATGTCGTCTACGCACGACATAAAGGTGCACTTTTTGAGCATGAGAAGTGAAAAGTAAATACCTTAACATCCTTCAGCTTAGAGAGTATTTCCAAGCCGAAGCCGTCAGCTTGGCCACGCTGCCCGTTGCCGCCGTTCATGTAGTTCCCCAGCGTGAGAATGATGGCAAACACTCGCTTCAGCGCTTCGCTTGTCATCAGGAACTAAAAATATTATTACACTTCTAAGATTTTAGCTGGATGTGCTATTTTAGAACTTTATATAGGGTGTTTCAGCCTCAAACGCCCCATACATCGCTGCATCAATATTACAGGTTACATTTTCGAAGTAGTTAAATCTAGTAGTTAAATCAGGTCGTCATCAGGAACTAAAAATATTTTATACTTCAAAGATTTTAGCTGGATGTGCTATTTTAGAACTTCATATAGGTGTTTCAGCCTCAAACGCCCCATATATCGCTGCATCAATATTACAGGTTACATTTTCGAAGTAGTTAAATCTAGTAGTTAAATCAGGTCGTCATCAGGAACTAAAAATATTTTACACTTCAAAGATTTTAGCTGGATGTGCTATTTTAGAACTTCATATATGGTGTTTCAGCCTCAAACGCCCCATATATCGCTGCATCAATATTACAGGTTACATTTTCGATGTAGTTAAATCAGGTCGTCATCAGGAACTAAAGATATTTTACACTTCAAAGATTTTAGCTGGATGTGCTATTTTAGATCTTCATATTATATGGGTGTTTTATTCAGCCTCAAACGCCCCATATATGAAGGGTCCACGGAAAAAAACATGTCCAGTGCTTAAAAAATCAGGGCAAATTCACACCTTATCTGTTAAAAGTAAGGTGGTTTTTCCTTCTGTAATTTGAATTGACTAGACATGTTCTTTTCGTGGACCTTTCATATCACTGCATCAATATTACAGGTTACATTTTCGAAGTAGTTAAATCTGGGATAGAAGTGTCACTGACCAATCTTTGATATAAGATTCATGATGGGCAGCAGCGTCATCATAGTGGACATATTACTGCGATCGCCAATCCGATTGCCCAGTGTGGCGATTATGGGCATTTACCTCCTAACGCGTCTATGTTACGCATAGTTAATAGGAGAGCCCTACATCCAGCAGTGGACTAAGATAGGCTGATATTGTGAAATCTAGACGTAGTAGTGTCATAAAAGTGAAACATAGTACTTGTGTCATTGGGTCAGCGATATACAGGGTGTAATCGATAAGTGTTTACAGCCCAAAATTCCGTGTATATGAGAGATATCAGAAAACTTTTAACTGATATCGAAATTACGTTACCCAACGAGTAAAATTCCACTAATAACTTTTTTGAAATAAAGTTTGAAATATCCCAAATATTTACAAACCCTTCCATACATTTAGCAGGTATCCGTTCATTCAAAGATAACAAACTTTTCATTTAAGAATAAATGTTAGATTAATTATTTAATAAACGGTAGTATTATTATTTTATTACAATGTATTCGTACAAATGGCGTACAAGAAGAGAGGCCTATGCTCAGCAGTGGGCGAATAACGGCTGAATATGATGATGATGATATGATGATTCGTACAAATAACGAATCTTTAACAGTTTTATCTCTTACGACACCCGACATTCTTTAAGGCTGTAAGTCGTCATACTAAATGTATGGGCGCGTTTTAACTTAGTATTTTTAATATTACTTCATCTATTTAGAAAAAGTTATTAGTATAATTTTACTCGTTGGGTAACGTACTTTCGATATCACTTAAAAGTTTTCTGATATCTCTCATATTTACGGAATTATGGCCTATAAACACTTATCGATTACACCCTGTACAATAATAAAATACAGAATGCCGCTAAAATAGTAGTGATCCATTTAAGGGCCCATTCCGTGTCATACTATAATTAGGAAAAATAACGTTTTTTTGTACCTCACAAGTGTGCTTCAAATTATCCAACTTATGCATAGTAGTGCTGACAGCATCTTCAAATTCAGCCTGGAACATGAAGCAGGATATTCTCTCAGCGAAGTTGGGGATCCCGGAGAGGTCTTGGAGGAATGCTTCCGGCTTGTCCAGGGGCACGTCTGGCTTGGATTTGAGGTGGTCTTTAATCTGGGATAGTTCTTCATCTGTTGCTCTCTGAAAGTAAGGAATTGTTACTTTTACTATAAAATAAATATGTTATAGTACAGATGGTGCCTTTTTTAGGCTCTAGAGCGAGAAGTGTGTCATTTTACGTCAGGTCCAAAACTCCCATCTGCACTAAAAACGTCATACGAGACACATGCAAAAACGAAATTCGTAACTCGCTATCGGTCGTGTTTTAAAACATCGTCACTCGTTTCGAATTACATGTTTTTCGCACTTGTGCCGTAATGTACTATTTTATGAATAGTAACTGATTTAACTTTCCGTTGCGTTGCGTTGTACAGTTTGTTAATAAGAAATAGGTAATGCAAAATTAAACTAATAAATAATGAAGAAATACGGCGGTATAATTTATCGGCTATCAAAATGTTAATGTAGATTCCATACAAAATATTGCATTGGCCCATTTGGCCCAGCTTCAGTTTCTTTTTTATATCAATTCAAGTCTCCGAAATAACTGGCTATAGACAGATATACATAATCATAATTATCGGTAAACGCCATTAATTTAAACTAAATAATGACGATAAGATAACGAGCAATTTTTAAATCTTGGTTTTATAGCATTTCCTGTTGTGTAAACAACCTAACCCTGACATTTATTTTTTTATAGGATTAAGTATTAGCGTGGCTAAATTGTCGCGTATCTCAAGGACGAAATTTGCTTGATCTTTATGTGTATTATGTGTGTAAAAGCTCTTATGGAAAGCGACAATGTGGATTATTTTGCCTGAAAGCGACCATTGCTAAAGGGCAGGTTTCACCAATCATCTTGACAGGCGATCAATATTTCCTATATAGCTGACAGTTTGTCGCAACCCAAGGGTCTGAAAGCCTACCGCGTACCACGAACGACGTGTGTCCCTGTCACACTTACGTTCGAATTTACTAGTGAGAGAGAGAGAGGCAATACTTCGTTCGTGTTTCGCGGTAGGCCCTCTGTCTCACCATCGCTAAATAAAATATGTCAAATGAATGTTAGCTGTCCTTTTATTTAATGTGCCTGAGGAAAAGGATAATGAGTATAATGACAATTCTATCTGACATATTTCTCCGGGATTGTGAATCTGTAAACTAATATGAAGACACATCCTTACCATTTCATAGATCTGCTGCAAAGCCTCCAAACTGACAACGGACGTATCAAAATTATATATAGCGTTCTCAATCTCCGAAAACTCAACGTGCAAACTCTGCGCCAAAATGCCGACATTCTGCGACCGTTTGCTCTCCAATATTTTGACGGGTTGAATTTTCGTTTTCACTTCGACTTTCTTCTTTACGGGCGCTTTGACGACTTGTCTGGAGAATAGGTCGGCAAACTCGTCGATGTTGTCGAGGTTTGTTTCTTCTATTTCGAGCCAGAGGGGCTTCAGTGTGGAGGGCGCTTCGCCGGAGGCCGAGGGCGCGGGCGGCGCGAGTATACGCGTCCAGTATAGAGGTTTCATTGGTGCTGCGGGCTTTACTGGGATCTTTCTTAAAGCTGTAAAACATGGAGTCAGGTAAGGTGGGGTTTTTAGTAGTGCCTTTTTTAGGCTCTAGTGCGAGATGTGGCTCATTTTACGTCAGGTCCAAAAAACGTACGACACACGTGCAAAAAGGAAATTCGTAATTCGTGTCGATTTAAAACAATCCCTTCGGTCGTGTTTTAAAACATCGCAACTCGTTTCGGATTTCCTGTTTTTTGCACTTGTGTCGTAATGTACTATTTTAATGGGGTAAGACAAAATGCTACGCTAAAAAGCAGACGCTGCGCTAGAAGGACGACTTTTTGTCTTTGCCCATTCTGAAAACTGTTTCATCTTACCCCACCTTAGCGTACTTTTGATGTGTGCGATTAATTTTACTATGAAAAGTAACTTCTACTTTAATTTATCGCTATGAGATTATGATGATTATGGTTTTCCGGTACAGTCGACGAAACAATGACAAGATTTGTAGGACCATGCATTCAAAACTTTGTATGGAGGGGGCTAACTGTGTTCTATGACAAGACAATACAAACCATCAATATTATTAAACATACTTAATCTTACATTGTTTTAAAAGTTTTAATAAAAAGGCACATGATGTTTACCTTATTTCTAGTGCTAAAAAAACTAACCATCCTATTCATAAATAATATCTTGTAAGCTCCTAGCTTTGCAAGCCGTTAGCTGTCGTTTGTCCCTTCCGATCAAACGATGTATTAGAGGGGATAAAATAGGCATAATGACTGGCAAGTCAAATCAGCATCTTTTTTCGAACTGTCAAAATGATCACCACTATGGAATTTTATATGAAATACTCAAAAGTGACGTCACGTTTGAGTACTGCCAAATGACCTTCTCTTTTAAGTTCTTTTCCCTTTATTAAATAGAATTTAGGTACAAAAATTACTGCAATCTACATCTTATTAATAATTTCAACGTTATGTTGTGCATAATGTTAAATAATTAATTTTAACTACAGTCATCATCCCTATTCTATATAATCGTCGGCTGACAAGCAAAACTCACTACAAAAACTGTCACTATTCTTAGCAACCTCTTATGTCATTATTGAATCAGAACTGAGATATTTATTTATTTCAAGTAGGTATTTGTTACTTAGTGAGTTTTGCTTGTCACCCGACGATATGAACATAATATAATACTCACTAGCTCTTTGCATGGTCCAGCCCGGCGGAGCAGGGAACGGCGCCGGGCCCATCGGCGGCGGCGGCGCGCCCGGCGGCGGCGGCGCCGAGCCCGGGATCGGCGGCGGCGGCGGCGCCATACCCGACATGGGGGGCGGCGGGGGGCCCATCCCGGGCATAGGGGGCGGTGGGGGGCCCATCCCGGGCATAGGGGGCGGTGGCGGCCCCATCCCAGGCATAGGAGGCGGAGGAGGCCCAGGCAAAGCCCCCATTACAGGCATGGGGGGCGGTGGGGGACATACACCAGGCATCGGAGGCGGCGGTGGACACACACCAGGCATCGGTGGAGGTGGCGGCCCAAACATATCCGGCATTGGTGGCGGAGGAGGAAACCCATCCATGTTAGGCATCGGTGGGGGTGGTGGGATTCCAAGCATGGCCGGCGGTGGCGGAGACTCGTCTGGCATCGGTGGTGGCGGCGGAGGGCTTACTCTAGTTGAGGCTTCAAATTCTCCAGAGGTAGATATTGTATTCTGAGTTTGAACTGAAGGTGATAATGGCACAGGAGATGATGGTTGAGGACTTTGTGAGTCTTTTTGAGTTTTATCTGGAGATGTTAGTGGCGGTGGGTCTGTTGTAGGCTCTAAGGTCTCCGGCAGCGGCGGCGCGGGTGGCACTGCCTTATTAGGATCTGATATATTGCTAGGCCTTGTATCACTTAATTTTGTAGATGCACTTTCTAATGAAATACAATTGCTTTCCGAAGTTGTTAGCTTGCGGGCCTCTATTGACGCCATTGTATCAATTTGAACATTGTTATTTAAATATAACACTTCAGTTATTGGAATGTTTGCTACCGCCTTTGATTCACTGTCTTTCCTAAGTATATCTGAGGAACATTCATTTGTACAAACTAAATCAGTGTTATTAATACTAAAGAATGAAGCTTCAGAACTTGGTATACTGTACAGGGAGTCTGTTAAAGCTTTTTCTTTAACATTTTCTTCAATTTTATCCAGTCTTTCATCTTCTGTTTTATGTGCTTCTCTTTTTTTATTTAGCTTACAATAATTTTCTATACTATCAGATCTCTCTTCACTTTGAATATTGTTATTAATAGGTTCAGTATTACAAGCTACAGTACTTACATCTAATCTATCAACTGCTATGTTAGTTCTTACACACTGATCGGGTATAGTTATCACAGGTTCGCCGGGAAGCGTTTCAATGGAAGTTTGGACCTGCTTGTCCACTGACTCAGTTTTACTTATTTTATCAGGAAATTCAAAACATTTCTCCAAATTTTTGTTGATTGTTTCAATTTGAGCAGTTAACTTGAGTTTTTCAATTTGTAACTCTAAATCTACTAGTCTATTTTTGAGCTGCGATATGACAGCTTTGGCTTCACTAATATCAGAAATTTCATCATTATTATTTTGGTTGATAAATCTGTGATTTTCAGTATTGCGGAGGTTTGTAATGTGATCTTGGGTGAGGCTGCAGTACACATCCTTATCATGCGGCCAGGAGGAGACGTGGAGCCGGCCGGGGGTGATGGGGGCAGAGACGGGAGTCTCCATGTGTGCCCAGTAGTACATTAAATTAGGCTGCAATAGAATAACAAGCATTATAGCTGAGGAAGTACGACAGCACATAAATTGTATGACAAAAATATTCCACACTTTATAAATGTAAAATGATCTGGAATACTTTCTGGTTTAAAAACTGATTTATCACAATTATTTTCAGATAATAATAAATAAATAAATATGAAGCAAGAATATGACACAAATCTACTTAGTCCCACATTAAACTTGTGTTATGGGTACTAACTCATAAACCAAATAAACATATAGAAACTTAAATATATTGAAAACAAACATGACAAAGACACAAACATTTGTGAAAACCATCAACCAGGATGCCAGGATTCCACTACTATCTAGCTAATAGGCAGCTGATGATAATTGCAAAATAAGTTACAAATATACAACCTCATGTGAAAAATCACTTTGTAAGACCAGAAATAGTATCTAGTCTTACTAGACTGAGCATGTACATTTTTTTACATTATTGCAATCGCAGATGGTAAATGTACTTTTATAATATTAAAATGGATCCATTCTAGGATATAAATTTTTCATCAACCAACTTATTATTTTAAAGAACCAAAACATTGTACGGAAGTATTCCGGTAATAACAAAAATTAATGTTACAGTCGATTAATCTACGTATACATAATAGTTACTAATAGTTACCTTAAAAATATTTTCTGTGGGCGCATCCTTATCAGAAATCTGCCGCAGAACGCCTGCGGCCAGCAAATGCGTGCAGTATTGAATTCCAAGGTTCTTTAGATCTTGAGAGGTGAGCAGGTTTTTCAAGTAACTGTTCTCCGCGACTGACGATATGAACCAGTTGAGGAGCATAAGCCCTGAAGTATAAACAAAATAAATGGATATCAAAGGATAATTTAGAATCCAAACATTTACAACAGGTTAATTTATTAATTTGCGAGATTAGTTTACACAATTGACATTGAATTGACAGCAGTAGGTACTTAATGTCACAATGACAAATATGAGGCGTGTTTTTGCATTACACAACGCTGCACTGCACGAACAACACAGACGAGCGTTTTCTTTTTATTGGAAGGCACATAAAAGTAATTAGATGCTGCAAAAAAATATTAGCTACACTTATTTGCGTTTCGTGATCCTGGTCTAAAAGTGATTTCCATAACTACACTTTACAGAAAATGCTTTGAGGTAAACGTATCAGTGCTCGTCGATGACCTGATACAATGGGACCTTCAATCTTATGTTACAAAAATACAAGCTACAGTTTAATGCCAACTATTGGGCATTAACCCTTCGTATGTCTAAGCACTGATCAGTAACGAGCAAACTATTAGAAAAAAATATGCCCGACACACGAGGGGTTAAGGTAACGAGTACTTTTACCTTATTGTTTTAAAAGAGAAGTAAATTATTTGCAAATGGATTACAACCGCTTATTTATGTAAGTACGTTACAGTGAGAACACCGTTGACATGATGACATAATAGGGACATATTGGCCTTCCTTGGTATGACTTCAATTCAATACGTTGCACATGGTGTGGAACGCTGAATGGGGTGTTTAATACGTTTCGGAAATTGGGCTGGTCAGGCGGTCAAAACCAGAGTAGGTGCCTAGTTTATAAGAATTGATACCCAAGAGAGAAAATTTACCCTAGTTACCCATTTATATAACGATAATGTTAAAGGCACAAATAAGGTACTTACCTATAAGATATATATGCGTGTAAATACCGAATATAATTATGCACAACCCATATAACATACTACTAAGTTTACAGTAAGGTATAAATAAGTAGGTAGGTACCTACATCTTTTTCGCATTTTGTGCGCATCTATATTTTTTACCTTAACTGTAGATACCTACAACAAATTTTCAACAATATGTCACTGATAAGTAAAAGGTAAAAAAATGCTCTTGATTGCACGTTAAGTATTTTCCCTTAATTTCCCTCAGTCTCTGGTACTATTCATGCAGCACAGAAATAAAGAGTGAACACTTTTAAATTGTCGCAAGTTGAATAAAGGTTAATACAGTAAAATATTATACAAGGATACCCAAAAATGTTTATTATTTGAAAGTTTACGACAAAATAGACCAGCTATAACAATTTTATTCCTTTTCTAAGGCACGACGACAAAATTCTCGAACTTTCCTCTTGACCTGACGCATAGAATTTTGCATGGAATAATTTGTGATAAGTTTCGTACATTTTATACACTTTTTTTATTAATCAGGAAATGTTGTGCCCGATTGGGATGTTTTCAGCAATTTTGTTTTTATATTTGCCCAGTATTTTTCTGTCAGCCGCAATTCTGGGCAATTTGGCGGATCTCTTTCCTTTAGTACAACATTGGCAGCATTCCTATTATACCACTCCTTAGCTCTAGATGAATAGTGACAATTTGCCAATTCTGGTCAAAATTATGTCGAGCAATTATGCTTTCGAATAAGTGGCAACAACTTCTTCTTTAGGCATTCGGATATATAAATATCAGTGTTAATTGTGCTAGTGGTTACAAAAGGCAAACTTCTCATGCCGCTCTAGCAAATTGCCTGCCACACGAGGAACTTTTTGGCAAATTTTTCGACTGAAATTACTTTTTCTCATTCAGACAAACTCTGGTCGTCGCCGGAATAAGAGTACTGATTACCTGGTATTGATTTGAAATCAGCCTTTAGATACGATTCGTCATCAATAATTAAGCAACCTGTATTTTGAACCAACAAGGCGTACGTAGTCTAGAACGTCGGATTACTCGATTATATTGAGAAACCGTTCTCTTCGAGGCTTTTCGTTTTTTATAAGTAACAATTCCGCAGTTTATTTTTTAATTTTAGCACATTAATTTGGCTTGTTTCAATTTTTGTGGACACTTTTTGGGACGAAATAGTCGGCTTGTGATCAAACAGCTAACACACTTTTAATTCAAATTTTTTATTCCGTTTTCTTATGGGATAACCCTCTCGCTGCTTTCTTTTAGTAGTTTTACCTTCTTTTAGCTTTTTTATGGTCCTTTGTACTGTTCTCCGAGTTGTATTGCACGATATTGCAAGTTCCAAAGTAGATATAAGGTATTCATAGTAAATTTTCGCAAAATAAAATCTCGAACACTTTTTTCCTTTGAAGATATCTTGAAAGATAAAAGCAAGTGACTGTTTATTTTTAAGAATAAAACATGCCAGTAAGTTCTAAATTATGAATGTAATTTAAGTTTTATCAAAAACGTCGAGAGTCTAGGAAAAAAACTGAATTATGTTAGCGACAATTTAAGAGTACTCACTCTTTAGAACCCGGATTGACATTACTAAATGAAGTACTACCTAGGAAGCATTAGGTACTTAGTACCTACATACTCTGACTAACTTTTATTTAGTCTATTGTGACTACCTGTTACAGGTAGCCATGAGATACGTAACTTGGAGGAAACCCTGTGTGTTTACAACCGAAATAGGCATGTTGGATTTGATTATCTTCTTTTCTTGTTATCGTCATCATTTGACTATTAGTTAATAAACCTAATTGGGACGCGGCGGTCTTTAAAACATGAAATTACGAGCGCACGCACGTCAATTTATTACTACACCTGACATAAATTGTCGTGCGCAGTCTGTGCGGAAAGTGAAGGTGTCTGCCAGAAAGCCATACCCATATATCTCACGTGCCTTCACTTCCCGAGTAGACTCTATCCATAAGTAAATTATTTAGAAACTCACTTTGGGAACCATCCGGAACACGAATTATGTACACCACTGGGCACTGTTTATATTCCACTACTAACACCACTTTCCGAATATCGCACACAACCTTTAATCTTCCCCGCTTCATTTTCACAACTAACACCGTGTATTGATAACAGTAAACAGGTACAACAAATGTTAATACTGGTCGTTTCCTTGGCTCGTACTGTACCAAAGCTTGGCTAAATCTTTTGGGGGTCTTATTAGGGGCCAACTTGTATTCGAAAGCAGTGTGTTCTTCATTGTGTAATCCAAGTATTGTCACAATATCATGAATCCCTTCCTGGGCATCTCTATGTTTACTCAATAGTTTCACATAATTAAAATGCGCTCTAGATGAACTGGTGAAGTTTACTCGATTCGACGATAATTGCATCACGAGATATAGACTATTTAGAGTTCTAGACCAATTTTGGCTAATTACGATAAGTGGGGCTCTAGTCACGTACGCACTGCTACTGGTGTTATCTGTTGTGTGGCTAATCATTTTAATATAGATAAG